>CAKNXH010074324.1:0-17562 GCA_932178445.1 Andricus quercusramuli | reverse complement strand
TAGAACTCTCTCCTCATAAGAACTATGTACTTGGACTCGTTGAAATGCTTACATTTAATGCGATTCCTAACGTTGACACTGGAAAGAATAAAATCTATGTTGGTGATCGAGTTGTGACCATACCTACTGGCAGCTATGAGATTGAAGACATTGAGAGTTATGTCCAGAAAGCTCTAGCAATTGATGGAATTACAATAAACATCAAGCCAAATAATAACACATTGCGCAGCGAGATAAAGTGTGATCGCAAAGTGAACTTTCAACCTCACGATTCTATTGCACGATTGTTGGGATTCGCTCCACGTGTTCTCGAAGCCAATAAGACTCATACTTCGGATCAACCTGTGGCTATTCTCAAAGTGAATGCTCTGCGAGTTGAGTGTAATATCACTACTGGAGCTTACATAAATAATCGCAAAGTGCACACGATTCATGAATTCTTTCCTGTTGTACCACCAGGATATAAGATCGTTGAAGTGCCGTCACACGTCATTTACCTTCCAATCGCTGTGAAGACAATACATCAAATTCAGCTCCGCATAGTTGATCAAGACGGAGACGTGGTGAATTTCCGAGGAGAGGTGATAACAATATGACTGCGCGTCAAGTCATCATAATGGGTATAGTGTACAATCGCAAAGGTGTTTATATAACAGCGTCAACATGCGAAACACACGCCAGTTCTCAAGCAGCACGCAAGGCGCTAACACCTCAGAACGTGCTCTTTCTGACACAGCTTGGTCTGAAGATCAAACCTCGTGGAAAAAGAAACTGAAGCGACCATTCAAGATATTGATCATCTCCTTCTGTTGTAATAAAAATGGAATAAATACTAAACATTTAAGCACCAGTGAGATTTGATGAGTCCGTAGCTCACTATGAGATTCACTCACATCAGCCTTATGCTTCATCGTCATTCAACAACAGTGATGAAATTCGAATTGCTGTCCAACATCAAGATTTGTGTATACTACCCAGCAAGAGTTCACTGCATGTGTATGGAAGACTGACAAGGTCTGATGGAGTAACAGCTGTTACTGGTACAGCACTAGTGAGCAATGCCATCTGCTATCTGTTTGATGAAGTTCGCTATGAACTCAATGGTATTGAGATTGATCGTTGCAAAAATTTCGGTCTCACTAGCACCATAAAAAGCTACGTCTCATTTACCCCCGGGCAAATTTATTTAATGGAGAATGCAGGATGGCTAGACATCCCGGAAGGAACGAAACGTCTGACCGATAATGCGGGATACTTTGATGTCACTATACCACTCAGTATGATCCTGGGATTTGCTGAAGACTATCGGAAGATCGTTGTAAACGCAAAGCATGAACTCATCCTGACAAGATCACGCAGTGACTTGAATGCCATTGTTCAAGCACGACAAGCGCCAGGAAACGAAGAGCAATATAAGATCTCAATTCATAAAGTGGAATGGATGATACCATATGTAATGGCTTCGGATGAGCAAAAAATAAATTTGCTGAACATCATTGGAAAAGATTTTCTCACAACTATGAGTTTTCGCTCATGGGAATTGTATGAGTACCCCCTGATTCCCACCACCTCAAGACATATATGGACTGTGAAAACATCAACTCAGTTGGAAAAACCACGTTACGTTATACTGGGTTTCCAGACAGGTAGAAAGGATAGGCTAGCCAGATATGCTAATCGCTTCGATCACTGCAATATAACCAATGTCAAGTTATTCCTCAATTCACAGTACTATCCGTATGGTAATTTAAATCTGGAGTTTGACCATAATCAATTTGCACTTCTGTATGAGATGTATGCAAACTTTCAGACAGCCTACTATGGTAAAGAGCCTGAACCAATGTTGAAGAAAAGTGATTTTAAAGAATACGCTCCTCTCCGTGTCATTGATTGCTCAAAACAAAATGAGTTTCTCAAACAGACCTTAGTGGACGTTCGTTTGGAATTTGGATCTGCAGACAATTTTCCCGCTGAAACTGCAGCCTACTGTCTAATTATACATGACCGTATGATTCAGTACCAACCATTGAGTGTTAGTGTGAAGAAGTTGATTTAAGATGATAGTGGTGGGGACAAAAGGTAAAAAGTAGATGATTTTAGTAAGATAATTCAGTTTTCATCGAAATGGAGTTCATTGTAGACGTGCAAGGCTTCAAGAAGCCCAACAACCAGTTCGTCTTCAAGGAATTGGCTATAGTTCCCCTCCAGGAAGAAGCTCAACCTCTGGTCTACCTCTTTGAACCTCCCTGCTATTGGAACTCTCTGCCTGCTCGATACAAGAGTGAAAATTTGTGGCTGTCTCGCAATTATCACGGTATCGGGTGGACTTCTGGTGACATACCCTACGAGGAGGTGAGACCTATACTTCAAGATATACTACTTGCTGCTTGTGCTATTTACGTCAAAGGACTTGAAAAGAAGAAATGGTTTGACGAGTTTGGATTGCATGTACGCAATTTGGAGGATTTGGGCTGTCCTTCGCTAAAGAAATTACACAATGCAGTTTCCATCACGTGTAATCATCATACCCAGTTCTGGAATCACAACTGCGCTGTCCGAAATGTCCTGACGCTCAAGACCTGGTTCTTGACTCCTCAGGATCAGCCAACCATCAGTATCTATGCTGGAAGCAGTGCTGACAACGATGACGCTGATGATGTGACTAAAAGTGTTGATACTACAGATTGTTGTTTGAAAAATACAAAGCTTAAAGACTTTTATAATAAGTGCGAATTCATGTTTTAAGAATGTTTCTTTCAACGAATTAGGCTAAGATTTTACCTTGTTAAATTAGTTTAAGATTTTACTTTATAAAAGTAGGTTCGGTCTTTTTCTTGAATAAAAAAAAAATTAAAGGTATTGAGAGTGTTCATTACTTTTAAACCTATCCACAAGTTAAGCATTAGTCAAGCTAAATCAAAATGTTTCAAATTTCTAGCTATTACATTTAATATCATTAATAGATGGTACCACTGAGTCAATAATAATGTTATTAACAATTAAATTTCACGAACATTACCTGTATTGAATGCCACTACTATAGCTCGACAGTCTGATTTTTTCGAAGCTTCTAGAACATTTGTGCGCATGTCCAATGAGTGGGGTTATGTCTGAGAAGTGGGGATAGAGGACTATTAAAGCAGTGAAAGATTACAGTGTGGTTCCATTGAACAAATTGCAATGAAGTGAATGTTTGAGATCTTGCGAAAAGAAAAATCGAGATGCCTTTGGGGAAGATGGATCTCAAAGCTTTGAATTCAGTTGGCCGAATGGTTGAGATTATGCCTACCAAACCGTTGTCTGACCTTACCCTGAATAAAAAGCATGTTGTGACAAGAGTTCGAGAAGTTCGAACTAAATATGGCACCAGAATTATCGCTGAATTAGAAAACCAGTTTTCTGTTTTCTTACCTGCCAGAATTATGAAAGTATTTGAAGATGCACAATGTGAGAAGACGTTTGAAAACCTGGAAGAAGCAGCCCAAACGAATAAACTCTTTTTCATCTACCTTGGCGGACAATATAATAATTTTGAATTTGAATATGTGCAGTAGACACAATTTTTTTATATCAATGACACATTGTAAAAAAAAAATTGTGAATAAATATTCACATTTTTCATGAAAGAAAATTGCTTATTTATTTCAGATTAGACTAAGATCATATTCAAAAAATTCTTGTATTCAAAAATTTTTATTTTTAAACCTTACAGTACAGTTTTAAATATCAACGCTTGAATCATTTAAGATTATTTCATTCCTCTTCTTTTTTATAAATTTCTTTTCCAGAAGTTGACAGCTTAGGTGAGGATGTTAATATTGATGAATGTGACGATGTTGATGAAGATGGGAATTGTGATCGTAATGATGGTAATTATTGAAATTCGGATGGTGGAGGTGGAGGTGGTAGCAAAATTAATTGTAACAGGGCTGGGTCTATTGAATGTAACGGGGAAAATTGTGATTTTGTTGTAACTGGAGGAACATGTGCCCTTTCCAAGTAACCTGGTTGTTGTGGATCGTATGCTGTGTCTGCTGGAATCTATATAAAAATGACAGAGTTAGGAAAAGTATGCATTCAGTTATGTTTTAAAAGAAAAAAAAAATAAATTATAATTTAGCAAACTCTTACCTGTAAAATCTGTTTTATTGTTCGCTTCTTGATCTCGAATTGAGGTAAAGGAAGATCAATTGCTTTTAGTTCAAAACGAGGATCATTCTGATGTGCTAATTTGCAGCAGCACCCATGTATATCATTTTCTCCTGCTTTTAAAAACAGTCTATCAGAAGATGATGATGATGCAGTTGGACTACACTTCACTCCTAGAACTAAAGGCAGTGAGAAAAATAAAGATATATAAATTGAATATTATCAGCAGATTGTCACTGATTGAATTGTAACTGAATAGATAACGATCATATGTGTTTGTAAAAAATTTCAATTCTCTTTTTTTAGCCATTTTTTCAAATGTTTTTCATTAGTAAATCACCTACGTGTATGGAATTTAGCATGCAAACAGTCAAAACACACATACGTAATTCTTGACTGTTTCTAATGAGAAACGAGGTCGTTTCCCATTAGAAACGGTTAAATGCAACTTTATCGACATAAAACTGTTTTACAGTATATCTAGTTAATTGAATTTCAAATGAAATCATAATGCTGCTTATTCTAAATTCAAATTATAGTATTTTTTCTTCTTTTGAATTTAAACTCTGTTTTATAAACGTATTTTAATTTGATTCATCATTATATCACCTGAGTATATGCAACCCAACATGCTTCTGTGTACATTCATGAAATCAAAAATTGTATCATTCTTCTGTCATCACGCTTCCTCGGTATGTGTACCTACTGTTGGCGCCTTGATCTACTAGACTTGCGCAATATTAGCTTAAGAGTAACACTATGACAAACTATTGTCATAGTTCTAATTTTCCGCATCGTATTCCTTTATGCTAATCAAGTAGAAGCTAACATAGAATGATAGAAGAAAGTTTCATTTGTTTTCTTTCTCTTTTATTTAGAAACATCTTTTGAAAACTACATGCTTTCCGTAGTATGTATTTCACATGTTATCTATCCATCTACAATTTCAGCAACATAGCTTTCTGCTGAAGTTTTAAAAAATTATAAGATAAATTTTAAAAAATTATTTGTAAGAAAAAAAAAGACTCTAAGTGTTTAAAATTACATTTTCTTATTTTTTGACGCACCTTTGTTTGAAGATTTCTCATTGTAAACTTTATCCAGTTTCACAGGTTGTGTTTTTTTGCGTGAGGTAGTGGCTAGAGGCAGAGCTTCAGTGAATTGAGTACATCGAGTCGCGCCTGCTTTGTTTATGTTCGCGGAAGATGATGATGGATGATCATCATCACTACTTACGTCGGACAATCTTAAGTCTGCACGTAACATCGATTGCTGTGAGGATATGGCTAACTCTTTAGGAGTTGGTGGCGGCAGGGAAGATTCCGATGGTTTTGCATGTCGCTTCGCATGAACTGAAAGGGAGGGGAGTGGTGATGAAGGACGATGATAGCTGCGGTGTTGGTATTGGTAGTGTACGAGCAGGCGATTCTTTCCCTGATGATGATGTCGAAGACGACGATGATGACGATGAAGACGACGATGACCTTGCGGAAGCGTGTGGTCCACAAGCCTTTCTTTTATTTCTCGATGATGATGATGATGAGGGTTGAGGTGTTTGTGATTGAAGTGACGTTGATGGGGATGACCTGTGGTCGTAACGCACAACCACTGACACCTGTTAAGAAAACAAATAAAAATGTGTAATATTCTATCGAAAAGTGACCCCAACTTTCGCATGTAGAGGTTCTACGCTTGCGCTAGCTATGCGTAAGAGGAGCATGGTGCGGCTTATTGCCATGCTAACGAGCTGTCACATTGTGTTTCTCTTAAGCGCCCAAGCGTAAGCGCAGTACGTCTACATGCCAGAGTTAGGATCACTACTCTCAGTGAAAAGAAATGAGAGACAAATTTCAATTCGAAAAGAAAAATGAGTTTTAAATTTGTTACCTCCAAGGGCTTCTCTTTTATATCAAAGTTTCTTGGTAGCGGGATTGCCACATGAATTTGTGGCATGCTAGATTCAGAAGACACCCCGCCAGTCTCTCCAGACTCTTCAGACTTCTTGGGCACCTAAGAACATAGAATAAAATCAACCCATTAGCACAGAGCAACACTTTACACTGCACGAAGAACACTTTTCACTACACGAATTACAACTTACTTTTTTTCCACTGAGAACCATTGCCACTTTCTTTTTTTTCTTCTTCTTCTTGAGACACTTTTAATTGATCACTGAAATGAAAACTGAAATGCGCGCCTCTGGTTATGGGCTTTTCAAAGACAAGTCCCCACCATGCCCTACTGGGATAGGGAGCGTGGGGAACCCCACCACGACGCGCCGTGGCATGTACCTGAACTTCGGCGTCACACACTCGCTGTAAAGTTGACACGACGAGACGCCGTGGTATGTATCTGAACTTCGGTGTCGCACTCTCGCGGTAAAACAGATATCACATTTATCGACTGTATGTTTAAAAACGTTGCCGGTAACAACTTATCGACTAGTGACATATTAACACGGAACGATTATCGTTTATCGGTAAATTACCGGTCATTGTTTTACCGACTTTTAGCTTGGAACAGAACCCTGCCGCCGAACTGCCCGCGCCATCTACATAAAAGTTGCTTGTGGGTTCGGTCGGTAAAGCAGGGACCATGCTTATTGACTGAATGAAGAGTCTGCGCGAGTTACCGACTGTCGGTAACTGACCAGTGGCGCCATCGGTCGGTGGCAGCTGGAACTACGTAGTGGTGCCGCAGAACTGTCATAGCTATACTACTTTCATGTTTAGAATACCTCTATTTCAATTGTATAATTTTTGTAAATTTGTTGATGTTGTGAAATAAGTATCTGAATTCTGCTTTCAATATTATATGTACATATTTTCCACTTTTCAATGAAATTAGTTTCAAAGGTTATTATTACTTCAAAATTTCAGAAAAATATCAAGTAAAAATTATTCGAATGTTTTTATTAAAATAAGTGTTTATTACTTTTTACGTTGTGAAATGATTAATTAATGTTAAGTATGATAAAAGGTTATTTCCTTCATATAAAAGCAGGTAACCTCCATTAGTCCAGATCATGATAATCGCCATTTTGTAATAATTGATACGCTAACGAACGTCGGATAGCGGGAAATAGTAACGCTAAACTCGCTGAGCATGCGCAGTAACGTCAACACATGACTTTAGTGTTTGCAACAAGCTCTACGCAAAATCTCCCTACTATCGGTGACCGATAAAATAAGAAATCTACTTTTATACATTCTTCAAATGTTTTTGAGCTTGTGAAATGAGTATCGGAATTAAATTTTCAAGGTTGTACATACGTTACATATGTACATACGTTTCAATTGTTTTGGAATTAGTTCAAAAGGTTATTAATAATTCAAATTTTCAGGAAAATATAAGGTAAAAATTATTTGCATGCTTCAGTGAAGATAATTATTTAATGCTTTTCATGTCCTGAAATTATTGTTTGATTATTAGCTGATTACATCTTTTCATAATAATAAATCACATTAAGATTGAATTTTAATTTGTGTCAATTGAGTACATAAATTAATTATTTACTTTAAGGTTATCTAATTGCATATTGGCTATAATTTGTATAATAAAAGTTTATTCACATTTAAAATTCCTCCATTTCAATTACATAATTTCTGGCAATGTGTGTGATGTTGTGAAATGATTATACGAATTCTATTTTCCAAATTATATAGACATACGTTTTAATTTTTTCTGGAGTTAGTATAAAGGTTATTATGAATTCAAATTTTCAGAAATACAATTTTTCTATCAATGTTTGTGATGTTGTGAAATGATTATCTGAATCTAATTTTTAAAATTATATGTGAATATGTATCAATTTTTCAAAAAATTTCTATGAAAGGTTACTAATAAAACAAATTTTCATAAATGAAAGTGAAAATTTAAAAGAAATGTAAAGTAAAAACTACTTGAATGCCTGGACGACAATGATAGTTTAATTCTGTTTATATCGTGTACTGATTAATTAATTATGAGCTGATTAATTTTTTCAACAATATTAACTTACATCAAGATTAAATTTTAATTTTCCTGAATTAAGAATGTACATAAATTGATTATTTACTTAAAGGATATGTAATTGAGTATTAGCCAGAATTTTGATAATGAAAAGTTATTCACGTTTAAAATACCTTTATTTTGCAATTGTATAATTATTGTAAATTTTTTTGTGATGTTGTGAAATAAGTATCTACAGTCTGCTTTCAATATATATTCAATGCAAATAATATTGGTGACTGATTGTTATGCTATGAACTGATAAATTAACTATTATTAACTATCGACTGATTAATTTTTTTCCAAACATTAAATCACATAAAGATTGAATTTGAATTGTATTCAAATAAGTCACATTAATGGATTACTTACATTGAGGTTATGTGATTTAATATTGGTTGCTATTTTTATGATAAAAATTTATTTTTGCTTTAAAATATCTCCATTACAATTGTATAACTTTTTCAAATGTTTGTGATGTTGTGAAGTGATTTTTCGAATTCAATTTTCAAAATTATATGTGCATATATTCTAATTTCTCCTGGTATTACTTTAAAAGGTTATTAATAATTGGAATTTTTTGAATGTCCAATTGTTTCTGAGGTTGTGAAATGAGTATCTGAATTCAATTTTCAAAATTATATGTACATATGCTTTCACTTTTCCTGAAATTAGTTTGAAAGGTACTTCAAATTTAATAATGAAATTCTTATGAAAATTCCCTCTGCCTAAGAATTCAGGCAAATCTTTAAACTTGAAAATATACATTACGGTTATATTCATTTGAACAAGAATAATTACTAAATTAATTAAAATCTTCATAACAATAGAAAGCAAAAATCATTTGAATGTTTTAATGAAAATAATTATTTGATACATTCCATGTTCTAAACTGATTAATTAGTTATGAGCTGAATTATTTCTGTCACAATATTCAATTACATAAATATTGAATCTGAATTAATTTTAATTAGATAATATGAATTGATTGTTCATTTCAAGGTTATGCAATTGAATATTGGCTATAATTCTTATAATCATTTTTTTTAATACCTTCATTATAATTATATAATTTTTGTTAATGTTTGTGATGGTTTGAAATGATTTTCTGAATTCAATTTTCAGAATTATAAGTACATATGTTTTGTTTTTTTATGAAATTTGTGTAAAAGGTTATAATTAGTTTAAATTTAAGTAATGCAATCAAAAATTTTTAAAATATGAATTCAAAATTAATAGAATATTTAAATCAAAAGATTTGTGTAGTGCTTTTTATGTTTTTAAATGACTGAATTATTACTGCTTCTATTAGAACTTGAATTTTCTGGAATTTAGAAATGAAAGTTAAAATTTTTTTAAAAGTATAAAGTAAAAATAATTTGATTGTTTCGATGAAAACTGCTTGAGGGTTCTTATGTTGTGAACTGTTCAATTAATTTAATTTGAAATACCACTAATTACATTATTTTTCAAATGATCCTGGTGTTGTGAAACGAGTGTCTGCATTCAATTTTCGATATCATATGTGAATATGGTTTAATTTTTTTCTGAAATTAGTATGGAAGTAGGTTACTAATATATTAAATTTTCAGAAATGGTGGTCATTTCTTCAAATTATTCCAATGTTTCAATAAAAATTATTGTTGAATGTTTATTATATTATAAACAGATTAATTAATTAATAGCTGATTATTTTTTGCAACCATTTTAAATTACATGATGATTGAATTTTAATCGTTTTTTATTAGGTTACATAAACTGATTATTTACTTCCAGGTTCTGTTATTGACTATTGACTATAATTTGTATAATGAAAGTTTTGTTTGAAATACCTCTATTTCAATGATATATTTTTTAAATTTTGGGATGTTATGAAATGAGTATCTGCATTTTCATTTCGAAATTATGTGCACATATGTTTTTATTTTCTCTGGAATAGTTTAAAGGGTTATTAAAAATTCAAATTTTCAGAAAAATATGACGCAACGTAATAGTATAGCGTATGTTAAAAAAACATGGAAAGAGGAGAAATTGTAAGTTGTGTGGCTTCAGAAGCCATTATACATGTGCCTACAATTTGTCTTCAATTTAAGGGAGATGAAAATATATCAGAAGCATATATCTCACTTTTCGGAAGTTTACTCAATTATCCAACATTTTCGAAATACCAAGCATTCCCTTGTCATTTTGGAAAAAAGAGAAGACATGGGTAGGTTTACTTCCGGCATTTGGTGCAACAAACGAACTGCGAAACTGCTTTCGTTTAACTCAATATACGCGGAAACTGCAGTTTTGCCGTCCGCCTTGGAACGTGACAAAACTCTGAATCTCCTTGCCTACGTTGTCTCCTCGTTTCCCTGATTTTTAACTTTCTTGACTTCAAAAAAAATGCAGAAGAGAAAATTTAAGTGAAATGTTTTTTAGTCTTTTGACAAATATTACGAAACTTTTACATACTATGCTGCACTATTCCATTTATAAAATGATAATAGATACTACAATTGTTTGTTGGTTAAAAACGAATTGATTCTCTGTCTGCAAAAATTTAAGAACTAAACTTTTTTGAATACTTTAGAGTTGGAAACGGGGATCCAGGAACTTATTAAAATACTTTGGATTTGATAAAGAGATCCACATCTAATCTCTTATCATTGAAGACAATGCTGCGCATTGTTTTATCACCTTTTTCTTCAGACACTATGATTTTTGTTTTATTTTCTTTAATATTGAGGTCCATTTTTTTCATGCTTGTATTTAGTTTGCTGAATATTGTTCGCAAGTCTTTGATTGATTCTGCTGTAACAACCTTGTCGTCTGCGAAAGCTAACCCACGTACCCTCACTGTCTCGAGATCTAGACCTTCGTCGTCGAATAGGGCCATTCTTATCCATGAATGTGATAAATAACCACGAGGACATAACGCATCCTTGTTTCACGTTTTGCGTAATATGAAATTAGTCTTCTTAAAATACTTTAGAGTTTGAAAAGAGATCCACATACACCCGGAACTTACTTTTCGAAACGTCGATGGAATAAAGGATCCAACAAACGAATTCTTTTGGCCTGAAGTACGTCATTTTACCAAATTTAACATTATATTTTTACGAATCATGTCACTCAGACAAACAACATCGCTTTCCAAACATCTTTTCTAATATAACTATTATAACGTTCTGACATAATTTGTTATAGTTTTATCGTCAAATTTAGAAGCTCATTCATGTTGATGATTCATGTCATCGCTTTCTAACATCTTTCCTAGCCTACTAGACTATTACGTGAGCGCGCAAGCGCGCGCTAACTTTTTTATTCATGTTTCTCTTTACTCAATTTTCGAATCACTATTCATTCGTTCAAATTTCTTGACCAATCAAATTCTTGATTTCACAGCGCAAAAAGCATTGAAGAATTATTTTCATTGAATCATTGTAATAATTTTTACTTCATATTTCTCTGAAAATTTGAATTTTTAATAACCCTTAAAACTATTCCAGAAAAAATAAAAATATATGTGCACATAATCTCGAAATGAAAATGCAGATACTCATTTCACAACATCCCAAAAATAAAAAAAATATATCATTGGAATAGAGGTATTTCAAACATTAATAAACTCATATTATACAAATTATAGTCAATAGTCAATAACTTAACATTGAAATAAATAATCAGGTTATGTAACCTAATAAAAAGCAATTAAAATTCAATCATCATGTAATTTGAAATTGTTGAAAAAACGTAATCAGCTAATAATGAATTAATCTGTTCATAACATAATAAACATTCAAGAATAATTTTCATTGAAATATTGGAATAATTTGTATACTACATTTAAAAAAAAATCACCATCATTTCTGAAAATTTTATATATTAGCAACCTACTTCCATACTAATGTCAGGAAAAATATAAACCATATTCACATATAATATGGAAAACTGAATGCAGATACTCATTTCACAACACCAGAATCATTTCAAAAATAATGTAATTAGTGGTATTTCAAATTTAAATAAACTTTTATTATGCAAATTATATCAAGTATTCAATTACATAACCTTAAAGTAAATGATCAATTTATGTTTCTGAATTGAAAAAAATTGAAATTAAATCTTCATGCTGTTCAATATTGTGATTATAATTAATAAACTAATAATTATTCAAACAGTTCACAACATAAGAACCCTCGAGCAATTATTTTCATCGAAACAATCAAATTATTTTTACTTTATATTTTTTTATAAATTTTAACTTTCATTTCGGAATGTTTTGATTTATTAAAAAGCTTTTGAAAAAATTTCAGAAAATTCAAGTTCTAATAGAAGCAATAATTATTCAATCATTTAAAAACATAAGAAGCATTACACAAATATTTTCATTTCAATATTGAATTAATTTTGAATTCATTTTTTAAATTTTTTTTAAATTCTTTGATTGCATTACTTAAAATTAAATTAATTATAACCTTTTACACAAATTTTATAAAAAAATCAAAACATATGTACTTAGAATTTTGAAAATTGAATTCAGACAATCATTCCAAACGATCACAAACATTAAAAAAAATTATATAATTATAATGAAGGTATTTAAAAAAATGTATTATAAGAATTATAGCCAATATTCAATTGCATAACCTTGAAGTGAATAATCAATTCATGTTATCTAATTAAAATTCATTTAGATTCAATATTTATGTAATTAAATATTGTGACAGAAATTAATCAGCTCATAACTAATTAATCAGTACAGAACATGGAATGTATCAAATAAT
The DNA here is from genome assembly GCA_932178445.1 of Andricus quercusramuli. Lineage (NCBI taxonomy): Eukaryota > Metazoa > Arthropoda > Insecta > Hymenoptera > Cynipidae > Andricus > Andricus quercusramuli. The sequence goes on along the minus strand of CAKNXH010074324.1, from coordinate 4,651 downwards.
TATTTTCATTAAAACATTCAAATGATTTTTACTTTCTATTGTTATGAAAATTTGAATTAATTTAATAATTATTCTTGTTCAAATAAATATAACCGTGATGTATATTTTCAAGTTTGAAGATTTGCCTAAATTCTTAGGCAGAGGGAATTTTCATAATTTTCATTCATTCATTCATTATCATTCAGAAAATTTCAATTATCAACAACCTTTGAAAGTAATACCAGGAGAAATTAAATATATGCACATATAATTTTGAAAATTGAATTCGTATACTCACTTCACAACATCACAAACATTTGAAAAAATTATATAATGGTAATGGAGATATTTTAAACAAAAAATACATTTTTATTATAAAAGTAGCAGCGAATATAAAATCACATAACCTTAATATAAATAATCAATTTATGTGACTTAATTGAAAACAATTTGAATTCAGTCTTTATGTAATTCACTTTTTCAGAAAAAATCAATCATTCGATAGTTATTGATAGTTAATTCATTTGTTCATAACATAAAAATCAATCAACAATATTATTTGCATTGAAATATCAAAATAATTTTTTTCTAAAAATTTCAATTATTTATAATCTTTTTAACTAATTCCATAAGAACTTAAAACACATTCACATATAATTCTGAAGATTGAATTTAGATAATTATCTAACAACATGGTAAAGATTTTGAAAATTATGAAATTGGAATAGATGTATTTTAAATATAAATAACATTTTATTATACAAATCATATCCAATATTCAATTACATAACAATTCGAAATATATGTATATATTAATTAATCATTTCACAACGTAAAAAGCAATAAACAGTTATTTTAATAAAAAGATTCGAATAATTTTTACTTGATATTTTTCTGAAATTTCGAATTAATAATAACCTTTTAAACTAATTCCATAGAAAAGTGAAAAATATTTACATATGATATTTGAAGCAGAATTCAGATACTTATTTCACAACATCAAAAAATTTAAAAAAATTATACAAGTGGAATAGAGGTGTTCTAAACATAAATAATCTCTTATCATAAAAATTAGAGTCAACATTCAATTACATTACCTGCAATTGAATAATCAATTTATGTACTTAATTTAAACGAATTAAAATTCAATCTTTCGGTTACATAACCTTTTAAAAAATGAGCAATCAATCAGTTAAGAAAATAAGAACCATGGAACTATAACTTTCATTGAAAAATTCGAATAATTTTTACTTTATATTTTTTCAAGCTCTATAATACATCACTGCGGTAGCGCCACGAACTGAGACTATTTTGTCATTCATCTCATCTAATCGGGTAGACTATAGTACATACAATAATATAGGCCGAAATATAACGCGCATATCATGATAAAGGAGAACATCTGCGACTAGATTAGAAATGTAGAAAAATTACTGCAATACATTTTATTTTACGCCGTGTATGCCGTGTATCGAGAGAGTCAGTCATAACAACCAAGGATATAATATGTTTAATAACAACTTACATCGAAAGTAATAGTAAAAATAAATAGATTGGAATAATTATCGGCGATCGATAAAATGAGAAATCTACTTTTTCATTTCTGCTGGTTTTAACTTTAAATATATAGAGGTCACCCTTTGACTTACTATGACTAACACGAAATCTTCCTCCACTAAATTACGAGTTTTCATCCATAGGATTATAATGTTTTGGGCACAAATTGTTAATTTTTTTAGTCAACATTTGAAGTTTATTTATGTTTATTGATGTATATCATCTTTTACATATTTCCTAATCCAACTATAATAATGTTTGACCAAATTTGTCATTGTCAAATTTGAAGTTTATTCAAGTTCATCTATAAGGTGTTAGTAATTAAACTAATTATATCTAAGTTATTTCATTGTGAAAAATATTTTTTTTAACAATATGTATCTCAATGAAATTAAAAATAAGTTTCCAAATTCTTTCACAGACGTAGAAAAGTTTATCAGTTTGAACAAGGAAAATAACAATTTTAAAACTAGAGAATCATTCCTTGGTTATTGTCGCATTCATAATTCATTACCAAAGAATATTACTAATGCTACTAAGAATATCAGGAATTTACCATTTTTTGGTAAAAGTGCAAGAAACCGTGTTAATTTCATCGCAGATTTTTTAGAACGTCGTTTACTTAATGATGAAATCAAAGACTTGAATATCCATTTTGAATATTCAAAACAAAATTTTAATAATGTTAAAATAAATTAACGAAATTCATCACCTAATAATATATATGCTATCATTTTAGAAAATCAATTAAATAGCACAATAAGAAATTTAAAAGATAAACAAAGACTAGAGAAATACTTCAAAATTAAAAAATTAGTAGTAAAGTTTATGTACCTATAAATATAAACAAACATAAAGATACAATTGTGATTATAAAGATCCTTGGATTATAAGTTTTAGTAATGTCTGTATTCCTGACAAAGTTACTGATATTTTAAAGTTAGGAAAGTAATTTAGTTTATCTTTTTTAACAAACAAACGTAAAATACCTTTATATATAGTTAAACATATAGAGTCAAATATTGGTTTAATTGAAAATATTGAAGATCGTAATTTGCTGAGACATAGAATAATCAATACATCTCATAATTTTTTACAGAATAATAAAATTACTCATGTTGATAGAGTCCTAGCACAAAATATGATTAAAACACAAACATTTATCAATTCTAATAAAAAATTATTAATTACCCATGCTGAAAAAAATAATATTACTGTTGTTCTAAAAAAGGAATCATATGTTTAAAAAATGCTAGAATTATTAAATGGCACTACAACATATGGAAAACTGAATGAAAATCCTGAGATATATCACGCAAAGATATTTTAGTTCATGACACTAACATCATTAATAAACTCACCCACATATAAAATGGCTAATATTTTCAATAACATAAAAAAAAAGCTTCAGTAGTAGCTCAATCTCAACTAGAAAATTATTTTTAATTTAAAAATATAATAATTAAAAAAACAATTCCACTTAATTATGTCATGCCTTCGCTAAATGTTTCTTCGTTATTTCCTAATGTTCCAATTGATTTAGTAATTAATAGTATTTTAAGTAGATGGATCAACATAAAAAATTATACAGATTTACCTCTTGACAAATTTGAAACAGGAATACAATTCTTAATGGAATAAACAGTATTTAAATTTATTAACAATTCTTATAGAAAAATATTCGTAACACCTATGTCTTCACTCATTTCTGCAGTCCTAGCTGACTTAGTTATGCAAATAAAAATATGCAAGTAATAATTCTATTCCTGTTTTAAATGTTGAAGTTATAAACACTGTCTCAGGTAATATCATTACAGATTAGAATCGTAAATCGGAATTTAAATTTCATATCAACAGTATCTATTTCTTATCATGGAAAGCTATCTTTTGAAATTAAGAGAATTTTGAATAAATCTAATGTTACCACAAATTTCAGAATTTATTCAAAACTTGATAAATTTATAAAATTAGGAAAAGACTTATTAGATAATTTGCAACTCACTGATGTAGTATATAAAATCAATCCTTGAATTGTGAGAAATGTTATGTTGGTCAAACTTGTAGATTATGTACTTTCTACCGGAATACTTTCGAGTTGGAAACAGGGATTCAGGAACTGATTAAAATTCTTTGGAGTTGGGAAATATGATTTTTGTTTTTCAACTTTTCTCCTTCCTATGATACCTTTCCGGCAGCAGCAATCTGGTTGTCCTCAGCTCTTCCTCATTCTTGATTTGTCAACTGTCTATTCATTGTCCTGCAAATTTCACCGTGCAGACTTTGAGAACCATTTCCGAATTGGGAAAAAGGAAGAATAAAAAGATTGGTGCATAGTCATCTAGGGCAACACTGAGATATTTACAATAAACTTGAATCTACAGAGCCAAAATTGCACGTTTTAGGTTTATGAGCGATCATAAATAGGCATATACGCCATGTTGCATACGACGTTAACGACATATAAGATGCTAGGAGCATACAAATTAGCACAGAGTACGTAATCCTCAATTCATCACGCTGTACGTTACACTTCGTGAGAAACTGGATTGTTTTCATGTCTTCTTTTCGTCACTCATACGCCTTATTAAGTTCCTAATGCGATCATAGCATTTCATAAGCGTGCATCTGTGAAAACATGCTACGAGAATAAAGTCTTTCTTTTTATTCTCCCCCTTGACAATCGCAAAAACGTGCAGAGATTAGATTTAATTTTCAAAGACGGAAAGAGAAACTAATCAGATTTATTTGACAATGCTAGGACAAAATTCTGAATCATGTTCACGAAATGTTGAAGTCTTAACTTGTTTTGCTCTTGTGAGGTAATTGTTTATAGCATCATGATTGACATCAGGTCAAGGATGTTTATTAAAAAGCTGATTTTTTGCCTAACATGTATCGAATCTTTTTGCAGCGTGGTGTTTGTGTGATTCTATTTGCTGTCCTTATCAGCTCATTATCATGATTTCTGAGGTTGTTTTGATTCTACTAAAAATTATGGAAATGCATCAAGAGGACATCTCATAGAAGAAGCAGATACACCACATAGTCTATTTGTTATTACGAAAATGATCATAGCTTCTAGCATCGCTTCTTTGAACCTGATTGGATGTATTTC
>CAKNXH010074293.1:0-12984 GCA_932178445.1 Andricus quercusramuli | reverse complement strand
ACAGTTCTAGAACAAGCTGGGAACAAATGTTATAGAACGTCTGTGATTAGTTTGTTCTAGAACAGTTCCATAACAACTGTTATAGAACAGTGCCGTCACATAGACCTAGAACAGTTCTGTTACAATACGGTCACAAAGATCTAGAACACTGTTACCATATTGTTCTAGAATAGTTCTCGCACGAGATTGTAACAATTGTTATAGAACACTGTTCCTTTTTTGATATAGAACAGTTATAGAACGTGTTTGCTGGGTCATTATAATGAAGAAAAATATCGAGCTAGTAAAATAAATTTGCAACTAAAAACCAGACGAATTTCCAACGAATGAATTTTCAACCAAGGAAATTCATTTTTAACCAAGAAGGTGAAATGTCAACTAATGAGAGTACTCTTTTACCAAAAGAGACGGATTTTCAACCAATAGTTCAATTTTCACCGAAAACAGATGCATTTTCAGTGAAATAGTGTAATTTTCAATTAACAAGAATTAATTCCTATGGAAAAAGATAAATTTTCGACAAAAAATGGAAGTTACATTTTCAGTAAAAAAATTAATTCTAAAAAAGAAACATCTCATTTTCAACCAAATATTTTAATTTTCAAAGGAATTCTCAACCGAAACGATGAATTAGTCAACAAGAAGATTAAATATTCACCTAAAAAATTCAAATTTTTATTAAGATACAGGAATTTTAAACCGAATATTTGAATTTTTAACATAAGAAGATAAATTATGAATCAAACATGTACAAGTTGAGTTTTCAGTAAAAACAATTAATTTTCATCTAGAAAACATAATTTTCAAGGAAATAATTAAAGTTTGAACAAAAGAAAGGGTTTTCAACTAAAATGATGAATCATCAACCAAACAAATGAATTTTTAACAAAGTACACGCAGAAAAATGAACCCTATATTTGACTGAAAACCAAGTTAAATCTACTGATCTTCCAAGTACGTATATGGACAACATGGCAGTTCAGTAAACTTTACAACTATAGGCAACTGAATATGACTATCATTAATTGTTACCAGTACCGATTCTCAAGTGCTGTTGACCTGCGGATTAGTAGATTTTACCGACCCAGTCGCTATTCTGCACTATTCCTCCATGCTGCAATTACGAATTATCAAGTTATATTGACGGATAATAATATAAACAGATCTAACTTATGTTAAGGGTACAGACTATAGTTTGGACGGCTCTATGAACTGTAAAAAAATAATTAATAAATAAACAAACGACTAATTCTGAGATATATTTTCGGATATGCTTATAATTAATCGGAATTTGTAAGCTACAACGCTTATAAGACAATTAAAATTTCGCACGCAACGGGAGGGATTTAAATGCATAACCCTAAGCAGGCAAGTCGATTACCTTAACCACTACACTATTACACGAGTTGGGATCTGTGAAATAACCCGGTAACAAGGAGTTCATTGGAAGGCATTGGAACGTTTCAATGCGTTTTAATTGCATTTTTGTCTGGATGCTTATTAATGCACAAGGCGCAATGAAACGCATTAAAATGAAAACTTAAAATGAACAGCATTAAAAGGCATTGGTATGAATGTGAAGTTAATGAAAGGGCATTTAATGGCATTGAAATGAAGGGAATTGAGTATATGCTACATAATGGAATTGATATTTATGCGCTTTAATGCGAAACGGTGGAATTTACGAAATAAAAATTTACAAAAGTACGTATTTTTAAACTTTTATTTCAAAACACATCGTATTATAATACTTCTTCTTTTATCGTACATAAAGTGTTCTATTCTTGTACTGAACGAAGATTGTGATGCTAAAAATGAATTTAAACAAACTAAGATGGATATTATTTTTGGCATTCCAACATAATACTTTCTATTTCATAGTACAAACATTATTGTAATGAGAACGAAGAAAGATTTAAATACTTAAAACTCATCTAAACAAACATTACTGGATTTTTGGTATAGAGTTATAATTAGAGAAGGGATTAGAACCACTGTGAAGTTAGCTGTCGAGTGTCGCTCGGCCCCCACACTAGGAGAACCACGACTAGACCATCAATATTGTAGATAGGTAAAATTTTGAAAAATGACGATATTTCGAATGGAATGAAAAGGAATTGAACTTGTGTTATTTGCCAATAAAAGAGTTTAAAATTGGATAATTGCAAATTGAAATTGAATCCAATTAGGTAGAAATTCTCCTTATTTTTTTTCCAAGCGATCAGAATTTAACAATTTTACTTTAGACTCAAGAATCTCGAAATTGAATGATTTCAGATTAAAATTTTGAAAGAGGACGATTTCAAAACGTTGAAAATTGAACATTTTTCAATGAAAATTTTCAGAAATAGATCAATGAAAGCATTCAAAATGGAATGATTCAAAAGTGAAAACGTTTGAATTTTTATCAATTTAAATGAGAAGCTGAAATTAGAAACTGAAAACTACATTGAACATTTGAAAGTAAAAGCTTCTGAAGTTCTAGAAATCTAAATTTTTATTCAATTTAAGAAATTATGATTTAACATGAAAATTGATTAGACAAATTTGAATATAAAATCAGAAAATAATTTCACCTTTATTTTCACCGTCAAAATGGAAAAAGTTTCAATTATAAACCCTGTAAAACTGAATCGTTACAAAAAACGTTCAGAATAAAAAGCAATTTCAAATGAAAAATATTTAAAAATGAAAAAATTTATACTACAAGAACTTGAAACTTAAACAAATCCGAACTTCATTTAAAAGTAAAAAAAAAAATGTGGTCGCGAAGAATTGTGATATGAAAACTTCTTTGTATTCAAACCAATTCCAATTTCATAAGTTTAAATTTTTCGATTAAAATTGAAATGTTTGAATTTCGAAAAGTATAATTAAAATTTTTAATTGTTAATTTCTAAATGATTTAAATTTACTTGAAGTAATTTAAAAAGTTTAAATTTTGATTTTAGAAAAATTTGTCGAAACAATTTTTATGACAAATCATATATTTTTTTAATTTGACGAAAATTGATATTTATAGATTTTGCGAAGCTTTTACTTTGAAATATTCAATTTAATTTTCAATTTCCAATTGTCAGATTTCAAACCCTTCGAATTGAAATTGATCAAAATTCAAAATTTTTCACATTTAAATTATTAAATTATTCTGAATACTTTTAATTAGAAATAAAACAATTTCTATTTCTCTGAATTTTAAATAATCTATTATTGAAAATTGTAATCAGAAAATATTCCATTTTTAATGTTTTGAAAATACCCTCTTTCGAAATTTTAATCTGAAATCTTTCAATTGTGAGATTCTTGAATTCGAATTCAAATTGTTCAACCCTGAACGCTTTGAATTAGAAATGAGACAATTTCAACTCCTTCCTAATGAAATTGTCAAAATTGAAAAATTTTAGTTTAAAGATTTTGAATTTTAAAAGATTCTGTTTCAAATTTCTTACAATTTAAAATCATCCAGTTTAAACGCTTTTACTCAGAAATGATATAAGGTCAATTCCTTTAAATTCTATTCGAAATATTGTCCTTTTTTTTAAATTTTACCTATCTTACATATTTGGAATTGGAACGTTTTCAATTCAAAATCATTTCATACATTCACCATAAATTTCAGAAGCTTTCAATTTGAAATTATCAAAAACAAATGATGGTATAGCTGGGGTGGTTCTTCGTGTGTGAGAGCCGCGCGGCGCTCGACGGCGAACTTTTCACAGTGGCTCTAATCCGCTCTCTAGTTATAATATAGTTCTGATTATAGCAGGTCATCAATAGTTGTTACAGTCTGACGTTTGAACGCTTAAAATTAATATAAACTAACTTGGATGGATAATATTTTACGCATTATATTATAATACTTTTTATTTCATAGCACAATTTATGCTATTGAGGAATTTCATTCCAACTCATCTGAACAATTTCAGCTATTGTTAGTGATTTGGATGAAAATTCCAATATTCGTTCTCTTAGGTCTTAAAAGAAAAACACTACCATAATTTTATTTCTTGAAAACTAAAAAAGATCACATTTTGACATTTACAGGGCTTTTAGAGGACATTGTGAGCTTTCTATAAAAAAATAAGGAAAATTAAAAGTAGATTTTCTTCAGAAATTCAGTTTGAATATGTGTTTTCGAAAATTCAAGAAGTTTTAAAATTTTGTTTTCAACAAATATTTCTTCAAAACTTAGTCTTGTTACGAATAATTAAAGAAATATACACCTCAATAGCATTAAAATCACCAAAGTTTTGGAAGTTCAAAAAAAAATTCTCATAAGTTTTTGGAATTTTTCTCAAATTATTTTTGGGGTTTTTCTTTCAACACCAAAGAGAACGGATACTAGACATTACATCAAAATTACTAACATTAGGTGAAATTCTTCAGATTATTTAACATGGAATTGCTCTATTTTTGTACTAAACGAAGAAACATAACGCTTAAAATTATCTTAAAGCCACTTCTATAGATATCACTTTTCACATGGTATTATAATACTTTTGAAGTAATTAAAAAAACTTTCTAACATAACGTTTAAAATTAATTTAAGCCAATGGCGATGGATAATACTTTTCGCACGGTATTATAATAATTGTTATTTGACAGCACAATTCAGGCTATTGAGCAATTCCATGTTGACTCATCTGTAGAATTTCAGCTATTGTTAGTAATTTTGATAAAAATTCTAATATCCGTTCTCTTCAATGTTAAAAGAAAAACCCTAAAATAATGCTTTTTCTTGAAAACTAAGAAAGATCCCATTTTGACATGCACTGGGCTTTTAGAGCACATTATAAGCCATCTATAAAAAAAATAAGAGAATGAAAAGTAGATTTTCTTCAGAAATTCAGTTATAATATGTGTTTTTGAAAATTTAAGAAGTTTTAGAATTTTTTTTTTCAACAAATATTTCTTCAAAACTTAGTCTTATTACGAATAATTAAAGAAATATACACCTCAATAGCATTAAAATCACCAATGTTTTGGAAGTTCAAAAAAAATTCTCATAAGTTTTTTGAATTTTTCTCAAATTATTTTTGGGGTTTTTCTTTCAACACCAAAGAGAACGGATACTAGACTTTACATCAAAATTACTAACATTAGGTGAAATTCTTCAGATTATTTGACATGGAATTGTTCTGTTTTTGTACTAAACGAAGAAACATAACGCTTAAAATTATATTAAAGCCACTTCGATAGACATCACTTTTCACATGGTATTATAATACTTTTGAAGTAAATTAAAAAAAACTTTACAATGTAACGCTTTAAATTAATTTAAACCAACAGCGACCACCATCTCCATTTTTGACATCTTTTTTGGCAAGAAGAAGGTTTCGAAGGTATTTCTCAGTTATTAATCTTGGATTTTGTGAAGTGATTGGTTGATTGAAAATACCAGATCTGACTGGGATCAGGCAACATCTTTGCAAAAGACTCATTTTCGATTCTGAAAAAGAACATGGAAATTAAAAATTTAGATATCACGGAAACAATATACATAATGAATAAATTAGTCTTTTTTGCAGATTTGAGTTTACTTAAAACAATTTTTTTAACGGGGTTATTGTGATAAAGAGAGAATTTGCAATGAAAAGCAAATTAGGTATTATATCTTTTATTGGAACATAATAATTATATCTCTTATTATTTGTAGGAAAAATGTGGCTGCAATTAGTTATTGCTTTGATCGATTATTGCTTCCTCATAGAGAGAGAATTGTAACTACCTAAATTTGCAAATCTACCAAATCTCGAAAAGTAAAAAAGCAAGGGTCATGAAATTTTCATCTAGATCGCCGAATTAAAAGTGTTTTTTGCCTTTAGAAATGAAAGAGACATTTTTTTGATATTCGAAATACAACGACACTACATATATCTTTCTCCTCTTTGAATTACTTTTTTCAAAAAGAAAATTATTATAAATTTTCGTCTCAAACTTCGAATTATTTGTAAAATTCTGTGAAAACTTCTGAATATATTTTAACATCATTCTAAATTTTGCTAAAATTAAAAAAAAAACTGTAAAATTTAAAAAAGAATTAAAATCTTTTTAAATCTATTTAAATATTCTCTTGATTTTTTTTCAAAATAAGAAATCAGTTTCAACTTTGCTAGGAATGTTCATAAAATCTTTTCAAATTTTTAAATCTTTTCAAAACTTTTAAATATCTCTTAAACTAACTCGATTGTTTTTAAATTAATAATTGGTGAATTGTTATTCATTCCTCAACATTTATTTTTAAATATTCTTCATTATTCTTGTAAAAATGATTTTGCAAAGTGAAAAAACATTTCAAATTTTCCAATGAATCTGAAGAAAATTTTTTTATTATCTTAAGACCTTTCAAAATCCTTGAGTGCATGTAACACTTATCTGATTTCTACCTTACCCACATTTTTTTTATCATACAAATTCCACAAGAAATGAAATACCGAGATGAAAGTTGGGGTAAATAAAGAAAAGGGACTAAGGAACGTTTATGTACTAATAGATTTTCACAATTATAAAGAATTGTGTTTGGAATTTTTTGTACATGTAAAAACTTATCAGTACATAGATTTTCGTATGGAGTTGGTATAATCCACAAAAAAATTTTGGTAGAGTAGGAGTCGGATAAGTGTTACATGCCATTAAAAAGATTCCAACTTTCATGTCGAAATCTTGAAAAATCTACATTTTCTTATAATTTTTTTGAAATTATTTGAAGTATGAAATTAAGTTTGAAGTTAATTGTTAATCCTTTCGAAACTTCTAAAATGTCTCTTGAACTTACTCGATTTTTTAAAATTAATAATGTTTCAAATTGTTACCTATACATCAAAATTAAAAAATGTCACTTAAAAATTACAAAACAAAAAAAAAGAACAATTTAAATTATAACGTTCAAAACTTACATTGAGCTTTCTGACATTTTAACGATTCAAGGATTTCTATTTCAAACAATTGACATTTTTTAAATAGAAATAGAAATCTTCTAAAAAAATTTGAAATCGCTTAAAATTTTTGAAATTGTTTTGAGATGTGATGTAGTGTGCCCTTTTTGAAATTCTTGTATTCTTTTAAAATCTTCATGACATATTTATGAAAGCTTTCTTGTTCACGTGAAATCATTAAAATATTTGTGAAATCTTTCATTAATCTTTGTTTGTGAAATCTTTTGTGTTCGTTTAAAATCACTGAATCTTTTCAAAATTTTTGAAATTTTTTCAAATCGTTAAAAGTCTTTGAAATATTTGTGAAATCTTGTGTATTCATTTGAAATTATTAAAATACTTTAAATATTTGTGCAATCTTTTAAATGTTTTGGAATCTTAGAAATCTGGTCTACTATACCTTTTTTAAAATCTTTAAAATCCTTGAAAACTTTTGAAAGTTTTAAAATCTGTGTAAAATGTTCAAAATGTTTGTGAATATTAAAGATATTCTGATTAAAAATAACATTGGTTACGTGATACATATATTACCAAATTGCTTTATTTTTATAATCAACACTGAATATCTGGTCATGACATTTAATCAAGCGAAATACCGCAACCAAAATAAATTCACGGGCATTATTAGTTATTGAATCGGAACTTGAAATGAGTCACTCGCAATTTCAAATTAACAACAATCAAAGTTTCTAATTACAAAATCAAAATGAAGCTATCGAAATTCCGTATTTTTTTCGCAGGTGCACCACAATCACGGCTAACCTAAAAACAAATAATCTATCTGAACACTTTTCAAATAGGAAAAAAAAACCGGTTTTGTTACTTCGAATGTTTATCTAAACCAACAAATAATGCGCCACATGTTTATTGGATTTAATTTCTACCGAAAACCTACAAAAATGAAAAAATGGATAACTCCCGATTTCCTGAGTGGAAAAAGAAATTAGACTTACCTCAGCAATTCGTCAGAAGATACTAGCAGAAAAATTACAAGAGCGTTCTTGGTCGAAAATCCATCAAATCTGAGCTTCCAGTAACTTCAATGTACTTCAAACCGCGTTCTTAAACATTCTAAAATAAAATGAATAAAATCTCGCTTGCGGAACTCCACTGATATATATCAATATCAGTGCGGATGCGGAACTCGGAACGAGACAACCAAAATGGCAGCCTTCTCGACCTGCGTTTTCAATGTAACTTTATTTCCCTTTTATTTATCCAAGGGATTCTCAAAGTCAGCAGAAAAGTTATTTACATCATTTCCACCCGTACAGTTTACAATATTTTGTCTCAATTTGGATTTGTATCTAAGCAATTATAAAATTTTCTTCCTAAATTCCGTGTACTTGTGTCTGCGTTTCTCGTCTTTTGAAATTTCAGGTCCTCGCGGATAAAGATGGTGCTGCCATTTACTCCAGGATTCTTGCCAAATATATTCAATTTTCCTTCATCCTGAGCGGAAAATCACTCAAATGATGATTCTCTCCCTCTTTTGAATGCAATCAATTTTTAAATTAAGTCTTATTTAGAGTCTAACGCATTGTAGTGGAATATATACGAATTCTAATTTACAATATTTAATTTTGCGAAAGGCATTGTATCACATTGACACTATTCAATATTTTATTTCACAGAAGGCATTGTACGGCATTCGATTTATAAAGTCGACGAACGGCATTAAATGGCATTAGCCTTGTCAATGCAATCTGCCGCAGAAGGCATTGTATGGCATTCAACTGAAAAGATCTCGAAACAGCTTTGAATGGCATTAACCTGATTCAATACTTTGCGTCATGAAATGCATTGTATGGCATTCAAGTGGGTGGCTCGGCGAACCGCATTGAATAACATTAACGCCAATTCACTTAACAGTCTTACCATGATGTCAGTTTAATGCCTTTCCATTTGTGCGCATTAAAAATGATTGGAACCAGACAAGATTCAAGCCATAAAACGCATTTAATGGCATTTCGGACAAAAATGCAATTAGTACACATTTCAAGGCATTGAATTGCCTACTTTTTTAAATGCCATTCTATGCGTCTCAATGAACTCCTTGTTACCGGGAATTCCGAAATGCCTTTGTAACTAAGGTGGCGACCTCGGTAACGACTTTTGAATACGTGTTCATGCCATCGCGGCACACGACAAAAGTTCTCGTATTTACCTCATATATCCGTACAAGTCAGCTGGAACATAGTCACGGAACGCAAAAACGTCTTGCTCCAATAAATTCATAACTGTACGTGACCCGTGAATAAGATTTGCCACCCAAAATTGTGTTATTTATTATAAACCCCCTTCATTGCTCAGTGAGAATATGGAGTAATGTGACGACTGTCACAGAAATGACAAAAATAAATGTTTTTTAGGTGATGCAATCCATCCATTGCCGATGGCGTCATGAATTCATCCGGTGGTTCACGCGGATAGGTTGCGTTATTACGACTTTGAGGGCGAGCTAAACAAGCTATTCGGATCGGTAGCATGTACCGATCCTTCTGTAATGTTCACTGCACCACTATTGTAATCTCGGTTCAGTGGATTTTACATATCCCGTCACAAGAAACACTTTACATTTCTTGATTAGTAGATGGATAAACGTTTATTTTTCAGCCTGCTGGCCTTAAAAAATTGACTTGCTTACACTTCCATTTTTACCCTCAAAAACTAACATCCATCCATGCCTTATCTCTACACTGCACGCTCTTATCGCCTTGCCTTTCTCGCTCGCATGAACCTACTTTTTCGCATTGCCTCGCTCGCCAACCTCTGTTTTCGCTCTAATACCTACTACTTATCTACTATTTACAATATTTACATCTTCCTCATATCTACTTTCTCTCCTATTTACAATCTTTCCGTCTCCATTCCTCTTCCTCCTTCCTACTCTTCATCTTCATCTTGCCCAACACTCCCTTCACCCATGCTACTGCCCTTTTTATCCCCTTTTCATGCAACAATACCTCCATGCTTATCTCACTTCTTTCCACCTCCAAGCACTGCTACAACCAGTGCTCCATTCTTGCCTCCCCCTTTCCACACAGTTCACACATCCTTTTCTCTCGAGAGAGCCAGGACCTATTGAAACCCTTCATGCACCCACACCTTAAACTCGCTATAAGCTCCTGACTTCCTTTGTCTCCTTTCTCGCATAAATATTGCGCTCAAAAAATTGCATTTATATATTACATAATCCACACATGGTTCCCGTTATACCTTGACTCTCTTATTCTCTCTTCCCCTTCTTTATTCTCTCTCTCCATGCCGTTTTGCTTAACAAAGTCATGAACCTTCCTTCCTTCCTCGTGCATCCTTCTCACTTCATCCATCTGCAGTCCATTCATTCTAAAATACCTTTCCCCCTCCGCATCCATCTTCCCACCCCCTCTCCTGTTCCCCCCTCTTCTAAAAATGTCTCCTCATATTTACATGCTCTGCTCCCTGCTAGAATCCCTACACTCGTTCTCCCCGTCTCCCTCCTGACAATATACTTGGGCGTATTCCTTGCCAACCCCAGTGTCCACTTTACATACCTCTCCTGCGTTCTATTAACCTCTTCACTTTCCTTCCACCCCCATACCTCCACTCCATAGAATAGCACACTCATCACTAGCGAATCAAACAATTTCATCCTCCTTCCAAAATTATCTGCGAATAGCTTCTTTCCCAACCCCCACACCTGCCTCATCACCACATTTGCCCTCCTCACTCTCTCTTTTATGTGACAATCCACTCCCCCATTCCTTCAAAACACGAAGCCTAAGTACACAAACACTTTCACCTCCTTTCCCTTCCACTTCCACTCTCGTCTCTTATCCCTTTCCCCTCCTTTTCTGAAAACCATAACCTTGGACTTTTCCGCATTCAGCTCTAACCCCTTCTTACCCAGGTATCTTCTCAACCTCTTCATCATCTCCTTTAAGGCCTCCTCGCCATTTGCCAGCAGCACTATGCCATCTGCATACCCTAGTGACTAAATTCTAACCCCTCCTATCCTGACTCCTCCTACCACCCCGTCCTCCAGTTTGCTTTCCATATCCGCAATTAAAATCGCAAAAAGCGTTGGGCTGAGTGGACACCCTTGCCTTAACCCCCTATCCTTCCAGAATCCCTCCGAAATCCCCTCCCCTCCTCTTACCTTGTCTTTGTTCTCTTCATATATCTCCCTTACCCTCTCAATTAGGCCTCTCTCTACGCCCCTATCCTCCATCGCCTCCCACAACCTCCCCCTATCCACGACGGAAACGCGCTTTTGAGATCCATAAAAAACGCTCGACATCCTTCCGCAGTCTCTCTGCCACCACCATCGCGTATACTTTATACGCCGTATTCATTAGCGTAATCCCTTTATAATTTTCCTGCCTATCTCTATCTCCTTTCTTCTACAGTGGCACTATTAATCCTTCTCTCCACCCTCCTGGGAATCCCTCGCCCCTCCATACCTTATCTGGTCCTCTATCTCCTCGTCATGCAACTCCTCCATCTCTGCCTCTCCCGTTCTTCTACTTCCCCCATCCGTATTCCTTGAATCTGAGCCCTGAAACGATTCTTTAGAAAATTCCCTCCACTCCTCACTTCCTATCTTCTCGCTGACCTCCACCCTACGCTTCCTAAACCTATTTATTATCTTCCAGACGTCCCCCTCTGTCTTAACATTTTCTAACTCCTCTTCCAGATCTTTCTCCTTTTCCTGTTCTCTCTTATCACACATAAATCTGAACCCCTTCCTCATTTCTACGTACTCCTCCCTTCTCGCATTACCTTCTTTCCACTTCTTGTACTTCCTCTTTACCTTCCTTTTCATCTTTTTACATTCCCTATCCCACCACGGCTTCACTATTCCTTTTTCCTTCTTTCTGAATACCTTCTTTTGCAAACACCCTTTCACGTTCTCTTTCAGATCCTCCCATATCTCTTCCAACGACTCCCCTCCAAAGCGTACCTTTCCTAGCTGCTCCTGATACTTCTCTATCGCCTCCCTCGTCCAGGTCACCCTCTCCCTTATTGAGACTTCTTCCCCGCCTTGCCTTCCGCCACCTTTACCTCTTATCCACAGACTTAATGGCTGATGGTCTGATTCCACCCTCCCCTCTACTGCAAATTTCTCCGTCTCCTCCCATCCTTGCATATTCCTAACCACATAGTCTATCACTGATACCCCCACCTTACTTACATATGTGTATTCTCCCTCTTCGTCCCCAGTTGCCATATCATTCGCCACCGCCCAGCCTCTATTCTCCATCCAGTCCCTTAGAAGCTCCCCCTCCTCATTTATCATCTTATCCTTCGATTTCCTTTCGAAGCTCTCCCATTCCCCGTAAAGTTCCCCTTCGCTCCCCACCCTCGCATTAGAGTCCCCACCCAGTACCACCATACCCTCCTCTCTTTCGCCCAGAAGGTCTTCCACCCTTTCTTTAATTCTGTCCATCCCATCCTTATTGTACACTGTCACAAACTTACACGTTATCCCTCCTATTTTTATTTCCCTCATTTGCACTCCCTCTCCCTCTTCCTCTCCATGAACTTTTTCCTCGGATCCATCTCTAACCCAATTATAATTCCCCCACTGGTCCTTCCTTTCTTCTTCACTCTGACCACATCCTGGAGTCTCCACCTATACCCCCTTGGCAGCTTTGGCTCTATTCTATCTCATTCCTTTCTTTCTACTCACGTCTCTACCAGTCCCACAACATCAAATTCCTGGATATACCGCCAGAACTCCTCGTCCTTCTTCTTCACCCCTGCGACGTGCCAGCACAGCACCTTCACTACTCCTCTACCCTGCATTACCCCCACCCCCCTACTTCTTACGAAACAAATCCCCCTGCACTTCCTTCAAAACCTCTTTCTAATGGTCCCACACCCACATCTTCCCGTCTACTCTTATTTTTCGATATCCTACCTTCGCCGATCTCCCTTCTCTCCTCTCCCTCCTAGCCCTGTCATACAACATTCTCTGCATATCCCTTTCCTTTCTCGTCAAATCATGATCGATGAAAACTCCCTCATCCTGTATCCTGTCCTTATTTCGCATTACCCCCAACTT
>CAKNXH010074292.1:0-12982 GCA_932178445.1 Andricus quercusramuli | reverse complement strand
ACAGTTCTAGAACAAGCTGGGAACAAATGTTATAGAACGTCTGTGATTAGTTTGTTCTAGAACAGTTCCATAACAACTGTTATAGAACAGTGCCGTCACATAGACCTAGAACAGTTCTGTTACAATACGGTCACAAAGATCTAGAACACTGTTACCATATTGTTCTAGAATAGTTCTCGCACGAGATTGTAACAATTGTTATAGAACACTGTTCCTTTTTTGATATAGAACAGTTATAGAACGTGTTTGCTGGGTCATTATAATGAAGAAAAATATCGAGCTAGTAAAATAAATTTGCAACTAAAAACCAGACGAATTTCCAACGAATGAATTTTCAACCAAGGAAATTCATTTTTAACCAAGAAGGTGAAATGTCAACTAATGAGAGTACTCTTTTACCAAAAGAGACGGATTTTCAACCAATAGTTCAATTTTCACCGAAAACAGATGCATTTTCAGTGAAATAGTGTAATTTTCAATTAACAAGAATTAATTCCTATGGAAAAAGATAAATTTTCGACAAAAAATGGAAGTTACATTTTCAGTAAAAAAATTAATTCTAAAAAAGAAACATCTCATTTTCAACCAAATATTTTAATTTTCAAAGGAATTCTCAACCGAAACGATGAATTAGTCAACAAGAAGATTAAATATTCACCTAAAAAATTCAAATTTTTATTAAGATACAGGAATTTTAAACCGAATATTTGAATTTTTAACATAAGAAGATAAATTATGAATCAAACATGTACAAGTTGAGTTTTCAGTAAAAACAATTAATTTTCATCTAGAAAACATAATTTTCAAGGAAATAATTAAAGTTTGAACAAAAGAAAGGGTTTTCAACTAAAATGATGAATCATCAACCAAACAAATGAATTTTTAACAAAGTACACGCAGAAAAATGAACCCTATATTTGACTGAAAACCAAGTTAAATCTACTGATCTTCCAAGTACGTATATGGACAACATGGCAGTTCAGTAAACTTTACAACTATAGGCAACTGAATATGACTATCATTAATTGTTAC
Source organism: Andricus quercusramuli (assembly GCA_932178445.1). Classification (NCBI taxonomy): domain Eukaryota; kingdom Metazoa; phylum Arthropoda; class Insecta; order Hymenoptera; family Cynipidae; genus Andricus; species Andricus quercusramuli. Next base: position 11,950 of record CAKNXH010074292.1, on the reverse strand, counting down.
CAGTACCGATTCTCAAGTGCTGTTGACCTGCGGATTAGTAGATTTTACCGACCCAGTCGCTATTCTGCACTATTCCTCCATGCTGCAATTACGAATTATCAAGTTATATTGACGGATAATAATATAAACAGATCTAACTTATGTTAAGGGTACAGACTATAGTTTGGACGGCTCTATGAACTGTAAAAAAATAATTAATAAATAAACAAACGACTAATTCTGAGATATATTTTCGGATATGCTTATAATTAATCGGAATTTGTAAGCTACAACGCTTATAAGACAATTAAAATTTCGCACGCAACGGGAGGGATTTAAATGCATAACCCTAAGCAGGCAAGTCGATTACCTTAACCACTACACTATTACACGAGTTGGGATCTGTGAAATAACCCGGTAACAAGGAGTTCATTGGAAGGCATTGGAACGTTTCAATGCGTTTTAATTGCATTTTTGTCTGGATGCTTATTAATGCACAAGGCGCAATGAAACGCATTAAAATGAAAACTTAAAATGAACAGCATTAAAAGGCATTGGTATGAATGTGAAGTTAATGAAAGGGCATTTAATGGCATTGAAATGAAGGGAATTGAGTATATGCTACATAATGGAATTGATATTTATGCGCTTTAATGCGAAACGGTGGAATTTACGAAATAAAAATTTACAAAAGTACGTATTTTTAAACTTTTATTTCAAAACACATCGTATTATAATACTTCTTCTTTTATCGTACATAAAGTGTTCTATTCTTGTACTGAACGAAGATTGTGATGCTAAAAATGAATTTAAACAAACTAAGATGGATATTATTTTTGGCATTCCAACATAATACTTTCTATTTCATAGTACAAACATTATTGTAATGAGAACGAAGAAAGATTTAAATACTTAAAACTCATCTAAACAAACATTACTGGATTTTTGGTATAGAGTTATAATTAGAGAAGGGATTAGAACCACTGTGAAGTTAGCTGTCGAGTGTCGCTCGGCCCCCACACTAGGAGAACCACGACTAGACCATCAATATTGTAGATAGGTAAAATTTTGAAAAATGACGATATTTCGAATGGAATGAAAAGGAATTGAACTTGTGTTATTTGCCAATAAAAGAGTTTAAAATTGGATAATTGCAAATTGAAATTGAATCCAATTAGGTAGAAATTCTCCTTATTTTTTTTCCAAGCGATCAGAATTTAACAATTTTACTTTAGACTCAAGAATCTCGAAATTGAATGATTTCAGATTAAAATTTTGAAAGAGGACGATTTCAAAACGTTGAAAATTGAACATTTTTCAATGAAAATTTTCAGAAATAGATCAATGAAAGCATTCAAAATGGAATGATTCAAAAGTGAAAACGTTTGAATTTTTATCAATTTAAATGAGAAGCTGAAATTAGAAACTGAAAACTACATTGAACATTTGAAAGTAAAAGCTTCTGAAGTTCTAGAAATCTAAATTTTTATTCAATTTAAGAAATTATGATTTAACATGAAAATTGATTAGACAAATTTGAATATAAAATCAGAAAATAATTTCACCTTTATTTTCACCGTCAAAATGGAAAAAGTTTCAATTATAAACCCTGTAAAACTGAATCGTTACAAAAAACGTTCAGAATAAAAAGCAATTTCAAATGAAAAATATTTAAAAATGAAAAAATTTATACTACAAGAACTTGAAACTTAAACAAATCCGAACTTCATTTAAAAGTAAAAAAAAAAATGTGGTCGCGAAGAATTGTGATATGAAAACTTCTTTGTATTCAAACCAATTCCAATTTCATAAGTTTAAATTTTTCGATTAAAATTGAAATGTTTGAATTTCGAAAAGTATAATTAAAATTTTTAATTGTTAATTTCTAAATGATTTAAATTTACTTGAAGTAATTTAAAAAGTTTAAATTTTGATTTTAGAAAAATTTGTCGAAACAATTTTTATGACAAATCATATATTTTTTTAATTTGACGAAAATTGATATTTATAGATTTTGCGAAGCTTTTACTTTGAAATATTCAATTTAATTTTCAATTTCCAATTGTCAGATTTCAAACCCTTCGAATTGAAATTGATCAAAATTCAAAATTTTTCACATTTAAATTATTAAATTATTCTGAATACTTTTAATTAGAAATAAAACAATTTCTATTTCTCTGAATTTTAAATAATCTATTATTGAAAATTGTAATCAGAAAATATTCCATTTTTAATGTTTTGAAAATACCCTCTTTCGAAATTTTAATCTGAAATCTTTCAATTGTGAGATTCTTGAATTCGAATTCAAATTGTTCAACCCTGAACGCTTTGAATTAGAAATGAGACAATTTCAACTCCTTCCTAATGAAATTGTCAAAATTGAAAAATTTTAGTTTAAAGATTTTGAATTTTAAAAGATTCTGTTTCAAATTTCTTACAATTTAAAATCATCCAGTTTAAACGCTTTTACTCAGAAATGATATAAGGTCAATTCCTTTAAATTCTATTCGAAATATTGTCCTTTTTTTTAAATTTTACCTATCTTACATATTTGGAATTGGAACGTTTTCAATTCAAAATCATTTCATACATTCACCATAAATTTCAGAAGCTTTCAATTTGAAATTATCAAAAACAAATGATGGTATAGCTGGGGTGGTTCTGCGTGTGTGAGAGCCGCGCGGCGCTCGACGGCGAACTTTTCACAGTGGCTCTAATCCGCTCTCTAGTTATAATATAGTTCTGATTATAGCAGGTCATCAATAGTTGTTACAGTCTGACGTTTGAACGCTTAAAATTAATATAAACTAACTTGGATGGATAATATTTTACGCATTATATTATAATACTTTTTATTTCATAGCACAATTTATGCTATTGAGGAATTTCATTCCAACTCATCTGAACAATTTCAGCTATTGTTAGTGATTTGGATGAAAATTCCAATATTCGTTCTCTTAGGTCTTAAAAGAAAAACACTACCATAATTTTATTTCTTGAAAACTAAAAAAGATCACATTTTGACATTTACAGGGCTTTTAGAGGACATTGTGAGCTTTCTATAAAAAAATAAGGAAAATTAAAAGTAGATTTTCTTCAGAAATTCAGTTTGAATATGTGTTTTCGAAAATTCAAGAAGTTTTAAAATTTTGTTTTCAACAAATATTTCTTCAAAACTTAGTCTTGTTACGAATAATTAAAGAAATATACACCTCAATAGCATTAAAATCACCAAAGTTTTGGAAGTTCAAAAAAAAATTCTCATAAGTTTTTGGAATTTTTCTCAAATTATTTTTGGGGTTTTTCTTTCAACACCAAAGAGAACGGATACTAGACATTACATCAAAATTACTAACATTAGGTGAAATTCTTCAGATTATTTAACATGGAATTGCTCTATTTTTGTACTAAACGAAGAAACATAACGCTTAAAATTATCTTAAAGCCACTTCTATAGATATCACTTTTCACATGGTATTATAATACTTTTGAAGTAATTAAAAAAACTTTCTAACATAACGTTTAAAATTAATTTAAGCCAATGGCGATGGATAATACTTTTCGCACGGTATTATAATAATTGTTATTTGACAGCACAATTCAGGCTATTGAGCAATTCCATGTTGACTCATCTGTAGAATTTCAGCTATTGTTAGTAATTTTGATAAAAATTCTAATATCCGTTCTCTTCAATGTTAAAAGAAAAACCCTAAAATAATGCTTTTTCTTGAAAACTAAGAAAGATCCCATTTTGACATGCACTGGGCTTTTAGAGCACATTATAAGCCATCTATAAAATAATAAGAGAATGAAAAGTAGATTTTCTTCAGAAATTCAGTTATAATATGTGTTTTTGAAAATTTAAGAAGTTTTAGAATTTTTTTTTTCAACAAATATTTCTTCAAAACTTAGTCTTATTACGAATAATTAAAGAAATATACACCTCAATAGCATTAAAATCACCAATGTTTTGGAAGTTCAAAAAAAATTCTCATAAGTTTTTTGAATTTTTCTCAAATTATTTTTGGGGTTTTTCTTTCAACACCAAAGAGAACGGATACTAGACTTTACATCAAAATTACTAACATTAGGTGAAATTCTTCAGATTATTTGACATGGAATTGTTCTGTTTTTGTACTAAACGAAGAAAAATAACGCTTAAAATTATATTAAAGCCACTTCGATAGACATCACTTTTCACATGGTATTATAATACTTTTGAAGTAAATTAAAAAAAACTTTACAATGTAACGCTTTAAATTAATTTAAACCAACAGCGACCACCATCTCCATTTTTGACATCTTTTTTGGCAAGAAGAAGGTTTCGAAGGTATTTCTCAGTTATTAATCTTGGATTTTGTGAAGTGATTGGTTGATTGAAAATACCAGATCTGACTGGGATCAGGCAACATCTTTGCAAAAGATTCATTTTCGATTCTGAAAAAGAACATGGAAATTAAAAATTTAGATATCACGGAAACAATATACACAATGAATAAATTAGTCTTTTTTGCAGATTTGAATTTACTTAAAACAATTTTTTTAACGGGGTTATTGTGATAAAGAGAGAATTTGCAATGAAAAGCAAATTAGGTATTATATCTTTTATTGGAACATAATAATTATATCTCTTATTATTTGTAGGAAAAATGTGGCTGCAATTAGTTATTGCTTTGATCGATTATTGCTTCCTCATAGAGAGAGAATTGTAACTACCTAAATTTGCAAATCTACCAAATCTCGAAAAGTAAAAAAGCAAGGGTCATGAAATTTTCATCTAGATCGCCGAATTAAAAGTGTTTTTTGCCTTTAGAAATGAAAGAGACATTTTTTTGATATTCGAAATACAACGACACTACATATATCTTTCTCCTCTTTGAATTACTTTTTTCAAAAAGAAAATTATTATAAATTTTCGTCTCAAACTTCGAATTATTTGTAAAATTCTGTGAAAACTTCTGAATATATTTTAACATCATTCTAATTTTTGCTAAAATTAAAAAAAAAACTGTAAAATTTAAAAAAACATTAAAATCTTTTTAAATCTATTTAAATATTCTCTTGATTTTTTTCAAAATAAGAAATCAGTTTCAACTTTGCTAGGAATGTTCATAAAATCTTTTCAAATTTTTAAATCTTTTCAAAACTTTTAAATATCTCTTAAACTAACTCGATTGTTTTTAAATTAATAATTGGTGAATTGTTATTCATTCCTCAACATTTATTTTTAAATATTCTTCATTATTCTTGTAAAAATGATTTTGCAAAGTGAAAAAACATTTCAAATTTTCCAATGAATCTGAAGAAAATTTTTTTATTATCTTAAGACCTTTCAAAATCCTTGAGTGCATGTAACACTTATCTGATTTCTACCTTACCCACATTTTTTTTATCATACAAATTCCACAAGAAATGAAATACCGAGATGAAAGTTGGGGTAAATAAAGAAAAGGGACTAAGGAACGTTTATGTACTAATAGATTTTCACAATTATAAAGAATTGTGTTTGGAATTTTTTGTACATGTAAAAACTTATCAGTACATAGATTTTCGTATGGAGTTGGTATAATCCACAAAAAAATTTTGGTAGAGTAGGAGTCGGATAAGTGTTACATGCCATTAAAAAGATTCCAACTTTCATGTCGAAATCTTGAAAAATCTACATTTTCTTATAATTTTTTTGAAATTATTTGAAGTATGAAATTAAGTTTGAAGTTAATTGTTAATCCTTTCGAAACTTCTAAAATGTCTCTTGAACTTACTCGATTTTTTAAAATTAATAATGTTTCAAATTGTTACCTATACATCAAAATTAAAAAATGTCACTTAAAAATTACAAAACAAAAAAAAAGAACAATTTAAATTATAACGCTCAAAACTTACATTGAGCTTTCTGACATTTTAACGATTCAAGGATTTCTATTTCAAACAATTGACATTTTTTAAATAGAAATAGAAATCTTCTAAAAAAATTTGAAATCGCTTAAAATTTTTGAAATTGTTTTGAGATGTGATGTAGTGTGCCCTTTTTGAAATTCTTGTATTCTTTTAAAATCTTCATGACATATTTATGAAAGCTTTCTTGTTCACGTGAAATCATTAAAATATTTGTGAAATCTTTCATTAATCTTTGTTTGTGAAATCTTTTGTGTTCGTTTAAAATCACTGAATCTTTTCAAAATTTTTGAAATTTTTTCAAATCGTTAAAAGTCTTTGAAATATTTGTGAAATCTTGTGTATTCATTTGAAATTATTAAAATACTTTAAATATTTGTGCAATCTTTTAAATGTTTTGGAATCTTAGAAATCTGGTCTACTATACCTTTTTTAAAATCTTTAAAATCCTTGAAAACTTTTGAAAGTTTTAAAATCTGTGTAAAATGTTCAAAATGTTTGTGAATATTAAAGATATTCTGATTAAAAATAACATTTGTTACGTGATACATATATTACCAAATTGCTTTATTTTTATAATCAACACTGAATATCTGGTCATGACATTTAATCAAGCGAAATACCGCAACCAAAATAAATTCACGGGCATTATTAGTTATTGAATCGGAACTTGAAATGAGTCACTCGCAATTTCAAATTAACAACAATCAAAGTTTCTAATTACAAAATCAAAATGAAGCTATCGAAATTCCGTATTTTTCTCGCAGGTGCACCACAATCACGGCTAACCTAAAAACAAATAATCTATCTGAACACTTTTCAAATAGGAAAAAAAAACCGGTTTTGTTACTTCGAATGTTTATCTAAACCAACAAATAATGCGCCACATGTTTATTGGATTTAATTTCTACCGAAAACCTACAAAAATGAAAAAATGGATAACTCCCGATTTCCTGAGTGGAAAAAGAAATTAGACTTACCTCAGCAATTCGTCAGAAGATACTAGCAGAAAAATTACAAGAGCGTTCTTGGTCGAAAATCCATCAAATCTGAGCTTCCAGTAACTTCAATGTACTTCAAACCGCGTTCTTAAACATTCTAAAATAAAATGAATAAAATCTCGCTTGCGGAACTCCACTGATATATATCAATATCAGTGCGGATGCGGAACTCGGAACGAGACAACCAAAATGGCAGCCTTCTCGACCTGCGTTTTCAATGTAACTTTATTTCCCTTTTATTTATCCAAGGGATTCTCAAAGTCAGCAGAAAAGTTATTTACATCATTTCCACCCGTACAGTTTACAATATTTTGTCTCAATTTGGATTTGTATCTAAGCAATTATAAAATTTTCTTCCTAAATTCCGTGTACTTGTGTCTGCGTTTCTCGTCTTTTGAAATTTCAGGTCCTCGCGGATAAAGATGGTGCTGCCATTTACTCCAGGATTCTTGCCAAATATATTCAATTTTCCTTCATCCTGAGCGGAAAATCACTCAAATGATGATTCTCTCCCTCTTTTGAATGCAATCAATTTTTAAATTAAGTCTTATTTAGAGTCTAACGCATTGTAGTGGAATATATACGAATTCTAATTTACAATATTTAATTTTGCGAAAGGCATTGTATCACATTGACACTATTCAATATTTTATTTCACAGAAGGCATTGTACGGCATTCGATTTATAAAGTCGACGAACGGCATTAAATGGCATTAGCCTTGTCAATGCAATCTGCCGCAGAAGGCATTGTATGGCATTCAACTGAAAAGATCTCGAAACAGCTTTGAATGGCATTAACCTGATTCAATACTTTGCGTCATGAAATGCATTGTATGGCATTCAAGTGGGTGGCTCGGCGAACCGCATTGAATAACATTAACGCCAATTCACTTAACAGTCTTACCATGATGTCAGTTTAATGCCTTTCCATTTGTGCGCATTAAAAATGATTGGAACCAGACAAGATTCAAGCCATAAAACGCGTTTAATGGCATTTCGGACAAAAATGCAATTAGTACACATTTCAAGGCATTGAATTGCCTACTTTTTTAAATGCCATTCTATGCGTCTCAATGAACTCCTTGTTACCGGGAATTCCGAAATGCCTTTGTAACTAAGGTGGCGACCTCGGTAACGACTTTTGAATACGTGTTCATGCCATCGCGGCACACGACAAAAGTTCTCGTATTTACCTCATATATCCGTACAAGTCAGCTGGAACATAGTCACGGAACGCAAAAACGTCTTGCTCCAATAAATTCATAACTGTACGTGACCCGTGAATAAGATTTGCCGCCCAAAATTGTGTTATTTATTATAAACCCCCTTCATTGCTCAGTGAGAATATGGAGTAATGTGACGACTGTCACAGAAATGACAAAAATAAATGTTTTTTAGGTGATGCAATCCATCCATTGCCGATGGCGTCATGAATTCATCCGGTGGTTCACGCGGATAGGTTGCGTTATTACGACTTTGAGGGCGAGCTAAACAAGCTATTCGGATCGGTAGCATGTACCGATCCTTCTGTAATGTTCACTGCACCACTATTGTAATCTCGGTTCAGTGGATTTTACATATCCCGTCACAAGAAACACTTTACATTTCTTGATTAGTAGATGGATAAACGTTTATTTTTCAGCCTGCTGGCCTTAAAAAATTGACTTGCTTACACTTCCATTTTTACCCTCAAAAACTAACATCCATCCATGCCTTATCTCTACACTGCACGCTCTTATCGCCTTGCCTTTCTCGCTCGCATGAACCTACTTTTTCGCATTGCCTCGCTCGCCAACCTCTGTTTTCGCTCTAATACCTACTACTTATCTACTATTTACAATATTTACATCTTCCTCATATCTACTTTCTCTCCTATTTACAATCTTTCCGTCTCCATTCCTCTTCCTCCTTCCTACTCTTCATCTTCATCTTGCCCAACACTCCCTTCACCCATGCTACTGCCCTTTTTATCCCCTTTTCATGCAACAATACCTCCATGCTTATCTCACTTCTTTCCACCTCCAAGCACTGCTACAACCAGTGCTCCATTCTTGCCTCCCCCTTTCCACACAGTTCACACATCCTTTTCTCTCGAGAGAGCCAGGACCTATTGAAACCCTTCATGCACCCACACCTTAAACTCGCTATAAGCTCCTGACTTCCTTTGTCTCCTTTCTCGCATAAATATTGCGCTCAAAAAATTGCATTTATATATTACATAATCCACACATGGTTCCCGTTATACCTTGACTCTCTTATTCTCTCTTCCCCTTCTTTATTCTCTCTCTCCATGCCGTTTTGCTTAACAAAGTCATGAACCTTCCTTCCTTCCTCGTGCATCCTTCTCACTTCATCCATCTGCAGTCCATTCATTCTAAAATACCTTTCCCCCTCCGCATCCATCTTCCCACCCCCTCTTCTGTTCCCCCCTCTTCTAAAAATGTCTCCTCATATTTACATGCTCTGCTCCCTGCTAGAATCCCTACACTCGTTCTCCCCGTCTCCCTCCTGACAATATACTTGGGCGTATTCCTTGCCAACCCCAGTGTCCACTTTACATACCTCTCCTGCGTTCTATTAACCTCTTCACTTTCCTTCCACCCCCATACCTCCACTCCATAGAATAGCACACTCATCACTAGCGAATCAAACAATTTCATCCTCCTTCCAAAATTATCTGCGAATAGCTTCTTTCCCAACCCCCACACCTGCCTCATCACCACATTTGCCCTCCTCACTCTCTCTTTTATGTGACAATCCACTCCCCCATTCCTTCAAAACACGAAGCCTAAGTACACAAACACTTTCACCTCCTTTCCCTTCCACTTCCACTCTCGTCTCTTATCCCTTTCCCCTCCTTTTCTGAAAACCATAACCTTGGACTTTTCCGCATTCAGCTCTAACCCCTTCTTACCCAGGTATCTTCTCAACCTCTTCATCATCTCCTTTAAGGCCTCCTCGCCATTTGCCAGCAGCACTATGCCATCTGCATACCCTAGTGACTAAATTCTAACCCCTCCTATCCTGACTCCTCCTACCACCCCGTCCTCCAGTTTGCTTTCCATATCCGCAATTAAAATCGCAAAAAGCGTTGGGCTGAGTGGACACCCTTGCCTTAACCCCCTATCCTTCCAGAATCCCTCCGAAATCCCCTCCCCTCCTCTTACCTTGTCTTTGTTCTCTTCATATATCTCCCTTACCCTCTCAATTAGGCCTCTCTCTACGCCCCTATCCTCCATCGCCTCCCACAACCTCCCCCTATCCACGACGGAAACGCGCTTTTGAGATCCATAAAAAACGCTCGACATCCTTCCGCAGTCTCTCTGCCACCACCATCGCGTATACTTTATACGCCGTATTCATTAGCGTAATCCCTTTATAATTTTCCTGCCTATCTCTATCTCCTTTCTTCTACAGTGGCACTATTAATCCTTCTCTCCACCCTCCTGGGAATCCCTCGCCCCTCCATACCTTATCTGCTCCTCTATCTCCTCGTCATGCAACTCCTCCATCTCTGCCTCTCCCGTTCTTCTACTTCCCCCATCCGTATTCCTTGAATCTGAGCCCTGAAACGATTCTTTAGAAAATTCCCTCCACTCCTCACTTCCTATCTTCTCGCTGACCTCCACCCTACGCTTCCTAAACCTATTTATTATCTTCCAGACGTCCCCCTCTGTCTTAACATTTTCTAACTCCTCTTCCAGATCTTTCTCCTTTTCCTGTTCTCTCTTATCACACATAAATCTGAACCCCTTCCTCATTTCTACGTACTCCTCCCTTCTCGCATTACCTTCTTTCCACTTCTTGTACTTCCTCTTTACCTTCCTTTTCATCTTTTTACATTCCCTATCCCACCACGGCTTCACTATTCCTTTTTCCTTCTTTCTGAATACCTTCTTTTGCAAACACCCTTTCACGTTCTCTTTCAGATCCTCCCATATCTCTTCCAACGACTCCCCTCCAAAGCGTACCTTTCCTAGCTGCTCCTGATACTTCTCTATCGCCTCCCTCGTCCAGGTCACCCTCTCCCTTATTGAGACTTCTTCCCCGCCTTGCCTTCCGCCACCTTTACCTCTTATCCACAGACTTAATGGCTGATGGTCTGATTCCACCCTCCCCTCTACTGCAAATTTCTCCGTCTCCTCCCATCCTTGCATATTCCTAACCACATAGTCTATCACTGATACCCCCACCTTACTTACATATGTGTATTCTCCCTCTTCGTCCCCAGTTGCCATATCATTCGCCACCGCCCAGCCTCTATTCTCCATCCAGTCCCTTAGAAGCTCCCCCTCCTCATTTATCATCTTATCCTTCGATTTCCTTTCGAAGCTCTCCCATTCCCCGTAAAGTTCCCCTTCGCTCCCCACCCTCGCATTAGAGTCCCCACCCAGTACCACCATACCCTCCTCTCTTTCGCCCAGAAGGTCTTCCACCCTTTCTTTAATTCTGTCCATCCCATCCTTATTGTACACTGTCACAAACTTACACGTTATCCCTCCTATTTTTATTTCCCTCATTTGCACTCCCTCTCCCTCTTCCTCTCCATGAACTTTTTCCTCGGATCCATCTCTAACCCAATTATAATTCCCCCACTGGTCCTTCCTTTCTTCTTCACTCTGACCACATCCTGGAGTCTCCACCTATACCCCCTTGGCAGCTTTGGCTCTATTCTATCTCATTCCTTTCTTTCTACTCACGTCTCTACCAGTCCCACAACATCAAATTCCTGGATATACCGCCAGAACTCCTCGTCCTTCTTCTTCACCCCTGCGACGTGCCAGCACAGCACCTTCACTACTCCTCTACCCTGCATTACCCCCACCCCCCTACTTCTTACGAAACAAATCCCCCTGCACTTCCTTCAAAACCTCTTTCTAATGGTCCCACACCCACATCTTCCCGTCTACTCTTATTTTTCGATATCCTACCTTCGCCGATCTCCCTTCTCTCCTCTCCCTCCTAGCCCTGTCATACAACATTCTCTGCATATCCCTTTCCTTTCTCGTCAAATCATGATCGATGAATACTCCCTCATCCTGTATCCTGTCCTTATTTCGCATTACCCCCAACTT
>CAKNXH010074282.1:0-39591 GCA_932178445.1 Andricus quercusramuli | reverse complement strand
ATGTAACTAATATAGAGATGGGTGATGGAACTATTATGTCACTAGAAAATCACACGTGTTCCAAGAACGGAACATAAAGGTCATTTTCTTCTGTAACGCGGTTACTGTAAGGATATGTAACAGTTCTAGAATTCCGTGATGTAACTAATATAGAACAGTTATGTCACTAGAATGTGACACGTGTTCCAAGAACGGAACATAAAGGTCACGTTGTTATGTAACGCTTTTACTGTAAGGACATGTAACAGTTCTAGAGTTCTGTGATGCAACTTATATAGAACAGGGTGATGGAACTGTTATGTCACTAGAATGTCACACGTGTTCCAAGAACGGAACATAAAGGTCACATTGTTCTGTAACGCTTTTACTGTAAGGACATGTAACAGTTCTAGAATTATGTGATGCAACTTATATAGAACAGGGTGATGGAACTGTTATGTCACTGGAATGTCACATGTGTTCCAAGAACAGAACATAAAGGTCACATTGTTCTGTAACGCTGTTACTGTAAGGATATGTAACAGTTTTAGAATTCTGTGATGTAACAAATATAGAACAGGGTGATCGAACAGTTATGTCACTAGAATGTCATACGTGTTCCAAGAACGGAACATAAAGGTCACGTTGTTCTGTAACGCTGTTACTGTAAGGATATGTAACAGTTCTAGAATTCTGTGATGTAACTAATATAGAACAGAGTGATGGAACTGTTATGTCACTAGAATATCACAATAAAATCTCTAGAATTCTTTTGAATATGAATGCATCCCAATCACTATATGTAATTATTTCGAATTGTCTTAAATTGCTATGAATTATTTTCAATTTTCTACAATTTTTTGAACTCCTACATTTTTGTATGCATCAAAATGTCTAGTATTTAATCTCTCGACGGCATCTTTGTGAATGTGTTTGAGGTATTTGAAGCCTAAAAGGTGACAAAAATGGTTACGGTGCTCCTCAGGAATATTTTATTTTCGAATTTGTTGAGTACAGTTTTTTATTTGGGATATATCTGCAGATATTTAGGGTATGGATTCAAATTCTTTCAAATGTCTTAAATTATTTTAATACTTTTGAATTCTCTTCTAGTCGAGTATAGCAAAAATAAAATATACGAAAAATAGTTCAGTATATTTTCATATTTGGCCATACACAGTATTTTTATGCTACATTTTTGGATTTTTGTTGCTGTACACAATATTTTTATGCTATATTTTAAAAACAGTTAATTTTATTTTTGCTGTACACAGAATTGTTATTTTACCAATATTTTTAGTACAGTATATTTTATTTTTGCCGCACCTAATATTTTTCATTTAAGCAATAAAATGTACGTTGCTAAAAATGTTGCTTGAATAAAGTATGCTATTATAAAAATAGAGCTTAAAAAAAATATATTGTATAGCAAAAATAAATCATACTTCACTATTTTAAGCACATATTTTATTTTTTCTGTTCACAGTATTGTTATTTTTCCAATATTTGTAGTAAGGTATATTTTATTTTTGCCGCTCCTAATATTTTTCATTTAAGCAATAAAATGTACGTTGCAAAAAATATATTGTGCTAAAAATGTTGCTTGAATACAATATACTATCATAAAAATAGAGCATAAATAAAAATATATTGTATAGCAAAAATGAATCATACTTAACTATTTTCACCACATTACATTTTATTTTTGCAATAAACTATACTGTATTAAAAAAATAGTATGAATAAAACTACTTTATTTTTATTTGCGATATTTTTAATACCGTATTTTTATTGTTTAAATAACAAATTTTGTGTGGAACAAAAATAAAAAATATTCTGCTCAAAATATTGTTAATTTAAAAAATACTGTGTATAACAAAAATTAAATATACATAGCAAACACTATGTATAGTGAAAATAAAATATATTATGTTACACATAGAACAGTATATATTATTTTGCCATACAAAATATTATTATTATTCATGCTCTATTTTTTGCAAAGTATACTTTATTTTTGCTGTACACAGCATTGTTGAAATATATTTTTTCCATATTTTTAACACAGTATATTTTATTTTTTCAGTACACAATAGTTTGTATTAAGGAAATAAAATATACTCTGCTAAAAATACATTGTGCAAAAAATGTAGCATAAATAAAAAATACTGTGTATAACAAAAGTGAAATATACTGTGCTAAAAATAGAGCATGAATATAGTATATTATGCACGTAGGGGGAGAAAAAGTGCCTTTCCCCCTTGAGGCATACGATATTTTCTATAACAAATGGATGATTTCAGACATTTCTCGAAATATAGTCATGATTTTAGTCCATATTAGATTTTGAATGAAGAAGCATGAAATTTATGCCAACTTATTCCCAATCATCAAAAACTTAATTAGAAAATTGCTGGACATTTTTGTTAATTTACAGCAATTTTAGAGGTGCTTAATGGTAACTTACCATGAATTTCCCAGAATTCAATTTAAAAATTCTATAAATTTGCGAATATGGTAACTTACCATAAATTACCCAAAATTCATTTTTATGAATTTCCGGAAATTTATGAAAATTCTCGGTCATTTATGGTAATTGTACCGGTAAATATGGTGACTTACCACAAATTACCCAAATTTTATTTTTAAACATTTCTAGAAAGTTATGAAAATTTTCGATCATTTGAAGGGTAGAAATGCAAAAGGAGTCAAGCGCCAAATTTTTGAAATCGGGTTTATTACCTCAAAAAATCAGATAAATTCTATTACACATGCCTGCCAAAGGATTTTTTTTGGGGCATCATTTTTCCAAATTTGTGTTCTTATGTTCACAGTCCGAGAAGCTTTTCTAACCACAAAGTAAAAAATCAAATTTCATTTTACTCGACACTGGCTACTAAGTTTTAATTACTATTGGGTCCCTTCCGTTCAGCACTGAATAAACTGAAACCCAATTCCTCATTTTTTGGAAATATGCAAAATTATTACTGCTATCGTCATTATTTTGAAGTTAAAATGTCAGTTTTACACCATTTCGAAGTCATAATTGGATTTTCAAATTTCGCGAAACTGCATGATTTTATTTTTTTATTTTTTGGAAATCAATTCGTCCATTCAATAGCTAGAAATCAAATTTTTAGTTTTTTCTTAAACTACAAATTGACTTCACAATTAATGTTGAAAGATGTTAAAAGTCGATACGGACCCAAAATCTGACCTCGAAACGTGACCTGTTTCATTCAATTTCTCGAAAGCGGATAGCTTTTTGTGAGCAAACTTTTTTTAGTTCGATAGAGGATGAAAGTATCTCGAAAGTACTTTCTTATTTTTTTCTTAAATGGTCCCGCTGAATTTACAACATATTTTTAGTCTCTACTGAAAAAAGTGAAAAATGGCGCTTGACTCCTTTTGCATTTCTACCCTTCATTTATGATAATTTCACCGGTAAATATGGTATCTTACCATTATTTACCCAAAATTAATTTATTCAAATTTCCATAAATTTCCGGAAATTTAGGAAAATTTTCGGTCATTTTTGGTAATTTTACAGGAAATATGGTAACTTACCAGAAATTAACCAAAATTCATTTTTGAAAATTTCCGGAATGTTATGAAAACTTTCGGCCATTCATGGTCATTTTACAGGTAAATATTGTAACTTACCATAAATTACTCAAAATTCATTTTTTTCCGGAAGGTTATGAAAATTTTCCATCATTTGGGATACTTTTACCGATAAATATGGTATCTTGCCATAAATTACCCAAAATACATTTTTTTATTTCCGGAAAGTTATGGAAATTTTCCATCATTTAGGGTAATTTTACCAGTAAATATGGTAACTTACTATAAATTATCTGAAATACATTTTTTTTAATTTCCGGAAAGTTATGAAAATTTTCAGTCCTTTATCGTAATTGTACAAGAAAATATCGTAACTCTCCATAACTTACGCAAAATTCATTTTTTTCCATTTCCGGAAAGTTATGAAAATTTCGGATCGTTGATGATAATTTTACCGGTAAATATGGTATCTTGCCATAATTTACCCAAAATTCATTTTTTTTTTCAAATTTCCATATATATCCGGAAATTCATGCAAATTTTCGAACATTTATGATAATTTCACCGGTAATATAGTAAACAGTAGTTCTACTTTGTAGAATGTTTGTAGGATATATTTGTTTTTCTTTCTTCATATTTTGAGAACAGCCCTTTCATATTTATGCAATATTCTTAGTGTAGCGTACAAGAAAAGTTATTTTTCTGAAGATATTTCATTACAGTTTTCTCGGGCATGGATGTAGCCCACCAGTGACAGCTTGGTTTTTTCGCGTGGGAAGATCCACTGTCTATCAGATTATTTTGGAAGTGTCTCTGCGGTATGGGAATTGTTGTTACCAACATACATGAAGAGGAAAACGATGCAAGAGTGGCGTGAAATCGCCAAAGAATATGAGCTTATGTGGGATTTTGCACATTGTGTGGGGGCCTTGGACGGCAAACACATCCGCATAGTGAAACCTTTTCGTTCGGGCAATGCCTTCTTCAACTACAAACACTTCTTTAGCATCGTGCTGTTAGCGGCTTGCGACGCACGTTACCGTTTTAAATTTGTTGACGTAGGCGACTTTGGTACTTTTATATCCTTACATATGCTTTTCTGTACTTAACATGAAATTCAAAAATTTCTAATAATACACTCAACGACTTTGAACTATTGCAATTAGCAGTTTTTTATTAACTCAGATATATATACAGGGTGTCCCACCACCTATGAACATGCCGGTACTGGGTGATAGAGGACAAAAAAATAAACAGAAAAGTCCTCTGACAAAATTTGATCTGGGCCTTAGTTTGGGCACAGTAAAGCTTCAAAGTTGGGCATAATGAACCAATCAGAATCGAGCTTTGGCAACCACTTGTTTGTCTCATAAGTGTTAAAATAGTGTGCGTGCTAGCGGTCTACTTCAGCTCCCGCAAAAATTTCACATTGTTGATCTTTGATTGTTTCTACAAGACGCGAAATTCAAGCCTTCACATTTTTTTAAATTCTTAGTTGTTCTTGCAAACGTTTATTACCGCCCTTAAAATAACATAACATTTGCTCACCCTAAAAAAGATGAATTTCAATTTGATACAGAACTTTCCTGACATTTCATGTAAGAAAACCAACAAAGATGTTTGATATTCAGAAGACCAAACGAACTTTTGTTCTTCAAAATTAATCTACAAGTCTAAGATGACAAAAAACCTTTCAAACCTCAAAAAGAAATTCTCTGTGATGTCTACGATACGTAATACTTTGCGATTCATTACAAAAATTTGTGTTACATTCATTGTAACAAACCTAAACAAAATTAAAAATGGGAAATCCAAACAAACTTTTGAACTTTAAAATTAACCAACAAGTCTAAGATAAGAAAACACATTTTTAACACCAAAAGTAATTGTTTTGCATGCGATGCAAATTTTTGATACATTTATTATTACAAAAACAATAAAGAAATCTAAAGTTGCGGAAATTACTTTTGGAGGTTCAAAATGTGTTTTCGAATTTTAAACTAGTTGGTTATTAAAAAAAAAGTTCGTTTTGTTTCCCGAGCTTTAAATTCTTTGTTTAGTTTTGTTACATTAAATGTAACAAAAATTGTGTAGAGAGTTGCGAAGAATTACTTTTGAGGATTTAAATATGAGTTTTCTTATCTTGGACTTGTTTATTTATTTTCTGGAACAAAAGTTTGATTGGTTTTTCCGGTTTCAATTTTTTGTTGGTTTTGTTACAATAAATGTAACAAAAAGTTCGCTATGAATCTCAAAGAATTACTTTCGTTTGGTACAAAATGTGTCTCTTATTTTAGAGTTGTTAGTTCAGTTTAAAGAATAAAAGTTCGGTTCGTTTCCGCAGCTTTAGATTTATTTATTGTTTTTGTAATAATAAATGTATCCAAAATTTGCAACGAGTCGCAAAGAATTACTTTCGTTTGGTGCAAAATGTGTCCCTTATTTAAGGGTTGTTAGTTAAGTTTAAAGAACAAAAGTTCGTTTCGTTTCCGCAGCTTTGGATTTCTTTATTGTTTTTGTAATAATAAATGTATCAAAAATTTGCAACGAATCGCAAAGAATTACTTTTGGGGGTCAAAAATGTATTTTTATATCTTAGACTTTTGTTGGTTAGTTTTAAAGAAAAAAGTTTTTTTGGATTTCCAATTTTTAATTTTATTAAAATTTGTCACAATGAATGTAACAACAAAATTTGTAATGAATCGCAAAGAATTACTTATCGTAGACTTGTTAATTAATTTTTAATAACAAAAGTTTGTTTGTTTTTCCGAGTTTCAAGTTACTTTGTTGCCTTTACAAAAAAAATGTAACAAAATGTCAGGAAAGTTCTGTATCAAATTGAAATTCATCTTTTTTAGGTTGAGCAAATGTTATGTTATTTTAAGGACGGTAATTAACGTTTGCAAGAGCAACTAAGAATTTAAAAAAGTTAAGGGCTTGAATTTCGCGTCTTCTAGAAACAATCAAAGATCAACGATGTGAAATTTTTGCGGGAGCTGAAGTGAACCGCTAGCACGTACACTATCTTAACACTTATGAGACAAACAAGTGGTTGCTGAAGCTCGATTCTGATTGGTTCATTATGCCCAACTTTGAAGCTTTACTGTGCCTAAACTAAGGCCCAGATCAAATTTTGCCAGAGGACATTTCTGTTTCTGTTTTTGTCCTCTATCACCCAGTACCGGCATGTTCATAGGTGGTGGGACACCCTGTATAGAGTATTTTATCGACCCAGGTTCCCTCAACGATGCAAGCATTCTTTCCAAATCGGTGTTTGGCCACTTGTTATCTGCAAGCAAGATACCTCTGCCGGGACCAGAACCTCTACCCTTCAGTGACATCGAGGCTGGGTACTTCTTCCTCGTGGACCAAGGGCTTCGTAATGGATCGCGCACTTTAAGACCTTTCTCCAGGCGCAGGGCTCTCACTGAAAAAAAGACAATTTTCAATTATAGGTTATTGGTCTGACATTGATAGTACAAGAATGTTCTCTTTATTATTAATAATTCCTATTCTTGAGTAAATTCGTCGTCAATTGTTAGGCACTGTAGAGGAAGAATAGGAGGTATGTATAGTCTTGAGTCGGGTAAATTGCCCTGGTAACGCACGGTAACAACATTGGTAAGTTACCGCGTAACTTACCCGACGTTTGTTCTCGGCAAGAATTTATGAGAATTTATTGTTTTCTCCTTACTAAATTCCGTGAAGTGCACTTCTGGCAACGACAACTTTCCTTTAATTATTATTCATTTGCTTTTTCAAATTTTTTATTTGGTGCACCAAAGACAAATTTCGAGAAAAGACAGAACCTAGAGAAAGAGAAAGAGAGAAGTAACCCAGAGCGGGTGCAGTTTTCACCGTAACCGTTGCTGCGCCGACCACAAGAGGTCTGCAGAAAAATCATGTTGTGGCTGGGCAGCGACGGTTACGGTTGATGACAGAAATATTACTTCTACACCAAGACAGTCACTGCGCGCCACCGTAAATGATTCTGCAGTGACTTTTGCGTCCGTCGCAGTAACAGTTACTGCCAGATTCCCGAGCCGTCGCGGTTACCACCGCAATGGGATTGGACGGTCTGAAGTCTAACGATATCAGCTGATTGTCGTCGCGCGTACTCGAATGTTTTTGTGTCGCTGTCACAAACGTCTAAATTTATTATATTGATTTTGGTGGCCTTAGAGAGCCTAAAATGAGCCTTCAATTCTTATGTACTCACTTTTATGATTAGTGTATATTTATTTTTTAGGGTACTTTTTTCGTGATAGGGTTTGTTTTTGAAAATCTACGCTGGAGGTCATGCAAGAGCCTTAAATGAGCCTACAATTCCGATGTATCCATTTTTATTATTAGTGCATATTTAGTGCAATTATCAGCACTTTTGTGTGAGGGGTAGTTTTTTTATGTTGAGAGTGGTTTTGGAATATTGATTTTGGTGGCGTTGGAGAGCCTAAAATGAGCCTTCAATTCTTATGTACTCACTTTTACGATTAGTGGATATCTATTTTTTAGGGTACTTTTTTTGTGATAGGGGTTGCTTTTGAAAAACTGCGCGGGAACTCATGCAAGAGCCTTAAATTAGCCCTCAATTCCTGTGAAAAGAAAAAAATTGATATGAGCAATATTTCTGCCATGGTACTGCTAGCTTGACGAAAAGCTGAGAGTACCATGCGTTTAAAAAA
The DNA here is from genome assembly GCA_932178445.1 of Andricus quercusramuli. NCBI lineage: Eukaryota > Metazoa > Arthropoda > Insecta > Hymenoptera > Cynipidae > Andricus > Andricus quercusramuli. Next base: position 31,366 of record CAKNXH010074282.1, on the reverse strand, counting down.
AATGCAGAGCCCAAGATTTGGCTTTTGGCTATTAAATGAGCCTTTAATGATCCCTTAATTATGACAAAGGTCTTACGTTTTTTGGACAAAGTGGTATTTCCAGGTTTACCCACATCGAAAAAAACACAGCAACAGCTTCTGCCTCCCTCCCACTCGCAAGTTCTGCGCGACGGCAGCGGACTTGGCAGTAACGGTAGCGGTTAACTCGTGGTAGTATTGTATTCGGATATTTCTTTAAAAGCGTAGAGGTGCTAAGAATACCTTATTCGCCTTATTTGCAAGACCATATTACAAGTGTTTTGAAACTGTAGGTATGCACCTGCAGAATGGGCTGATCAAGTGGACGATATGGAAAACATTATTCCTGGTAAATGGCGACAGGGAACAAAAGTAGCCAACGTTCAAAACAACGTCCCTGATGTTGGAGGAGTAATGGCAGCTGAAATTCAGCGTAATAAGTTGGCTGATTATTTCATGACAGAACAGGGATCAGTCAATTGGCAGTGGCGGCATCTGCGATGAACCATTGAAGCAGGGGAAATAGTCATGCATGATAATTCGACTAGACTCAAAAACAACACGTGAGTTGTAAATTGAATTCGAATCGAAAAAACTTAAGCCGAGCCAGCAGTTTAGATCAAGTCAAATTTTATTGAATCGACGCACAAAGCAAATAATAAATAAATCGGGTTTTGGGATAGACAATTTGAATTTTCTTCGAAAATGACACTTTTTTGCTCTTCCACATCGATTTAGGTGAAACAATTCGTACATGCATTTATTTCCAGAAAATATATAATAATCTATATAATTTATATAATAGAAGCGAAAGAGTCAAATTTTTTTGTTTTTTTTTTGCTTCTATTATTTTAATTTTTTTATTACTTTCACATCTAATGTATATAATTTTAGAATATTGCAGAAGATACGCCTCCTATTTTTAATGAGATTAAGCCTTAAATTCTACACTTAAAAATATATGTATTTAAATCGATAAGCAAAACTTCCCGAAACTTATAAAAGCGGAGCCTTACATTCAAATTCGACACGCTATTTTTCGCAACGTAAAGAAATTACAAAAAAAAAATTTTCAATGTTTGATAAAAAATTGAAAAAAAAAAAATTTTGAAAAAAAGTGTTCTGAAAAAAAATGTGTGCAAAAAAATGTTTGAAAAAAAATGTTGTGAAAAAAAATTGTTGAAAAAAAATGTGTGAAAAAAAAATTTGGTGAAAAAAAATGTTAAAAAAAAAAAAATTTGGTGAAAAAAAATGTTAAAAAAAAAATTTGGTGAAAAAAAATTTTGAAAAAACAAAATTGGTTGAAAAAAATTATTGAAAAAAACTGCTGGCGTTTATGCTATTTTGCCCCCCCCCCCGGGGGGGGGGGGCTACGAAACCCTAAAAACAAAACTTCAATCATTAAAACATTTGTTCAAGTTAAATGTAAATTTATTTCAAGAAGATACCAACACCAGTGTTTAAAGTTACCTATGCCAGTGTCTAAAGTACCTCATCTCGAATGTGCGCATGCGCAGCTTTTTCACCAGTGTCTAAAGTAAGCCATCTTCAAACTGCGCATGCGCGAAAATTTTTTCACGCACAGAGTGCTCAAATAAGGTATTTTAGGCACCATGTACATGCATGCAAACGTCAACTTTTGAGGTGGGTGTTGCAAAAAAGTCATTTTTTTTTCACATGCCATTTTGAAATTTTCTTAATCGACACTGGAAAAGTCTAAAATCGTCTAAATAGGCGATATTCGAAAAAATTCCAAACTTCTGACTCCTTTCCCCTCGGAAAATATTGATCTAAATGACAATTTTTTTTTTCATATACTATCTAATAGCAGGACACTATGGTCAAGTTTGATCCAGATCGAATATTATATATTTTTCGACTGATCTGCCCAAATTTGGTTAACATGAAAGATGCTATTTTTTGTAAATATGTCTTTGGATCATTATTTTTAGTGAATAATTCGTAGATATAATTCGTAATGTCTTCGGCATTAGCGATTAATAAGTTATTAATTATTGAACAGTAATTACAAAAATTACTGCAGATATTTTATTATGACGTTTTAATTATAAGTACATGTGTTTATGACATAGTTCATATAAACTGCACTTAGTGTGAATAGTTAGAATAGTTTTTTCTAATACCCTTTTCAATAATCAATGAATAATTAATCAGCTATTCCGAATAAATTTAATACTATATCTAAAATTTTTATTTGGAATATTTAAAAATCTAAATATGTCTCAAAGTTAGTCGATTTATTCCTGAAATTTTATAATTTTACAAAATTTACAAATTTTTCTTTCAAATTGTTGCATTCTTATTAAAAACCTTAGAAAATCATTTCAAATGTTTTAAAATAATTTACAATTTTTCTCTTGGAATTCAATTTTTTTCATCAAAAAATCATTTGAAATTTTTCCGTGAATCTGAAGAAAATGTTCAAAAATCAGCAATCTTTATAAAATTTCTTGAAATCTCATCAAATTTTAAATTATTTTTGACCCTTCTTAAAAATAAATAAAATAATTCTGCTTGAACTTCTAAGCCTTCTAAATAGTTTAAACTTATTTTATTCGTATTTTTCCTGAATTAAAAAAAAAGAAATCCAATACTTGAAAGGTGATTGCCAAATCGAATTTGTATTCTGGGTAACACCTGGATTAATTGCAAGAAAAGAAGAAGAGGACTTACCTGTAGCAATCACGTCGAACTCTTCTGCGATGTATCTCGCAATATTTCTCCACATAGTTATTTTAAGATCTTTATCTTTATAGTCCTTGTGGGTTTTATCGTATAGATATCCGTAAGACTGCACGCATTTTATAAAGTAGGATAGGGATTCATCAATTTCATTCGTTTCCTCCACTGTAAATCTTGATCGTTTTTGCAGCGAAAAACAAATGAACACATATGCGCGCGCCCGCCACGTGCCGGTGTCCGGAGATACTTTTTCTCGCTCTGAAATGTTCCATACTCATGCGAAAGAAAGAGAAAGACCATGAACCTAGCTGCATCGTCCGCGCACATATTCACGACGTACAAAAAGCCGGCAGTATAACCATTTCCTCGCGAAATTTTGAGGGCCGGTCGAAGGAGCACGGAAATTAATCCGAATATCATCCGGTAGAATCCGAAAGTTGTACGGCCTGATGGATTCCATCAGTCCGGGTTAGATCCGGTTGAGTCCATATTTTGTACGGTCTGACGGATGCTATCAATCCGGATTGTGTCCGGGACGCCATCCGGATTCTATCCCGGTGTATTTACGAATTTTCCGTATGAAGTAGAACAAAAAAAATAATAAATCTGTATATCCCTCCACGAAAGGTCTTATAGAACTATATAGAAAAAAAGTCTATGTGCAAAAAGTCGGTTATTGTCACGAAAAACTGCTACCAGATGCGTATAGAACCTGCATTACTATATGGATCTACATGGAATTACCTACAGCCGCCGAGGGTATTTCTATATGTTTCTGGTGGTATTTCTACTTTGCTTTGAGGAATGCCTATTTGGCCCTTATAGACCCCTGGATCTATATGGATCTATACGGCGTAACCATTAGTAGCTGAGGTGGTTTCTATGGGTTTCTGGAGGTATTTTCACTCGATTTGAGGAAATGCCTTATTGGTCCTCATATACCCTATCGTCTATATGGATCTACACGGAAAAAATTTGTACTTGAAAAATTACAGAATTAGTTCCGATGTGGCGGATATGAGGAAAAATCCGTAATAATTACAGACCTACGTTACTTAAAATTCTACAGAACTTTTTCTATGAGAATTAAATATAATGCAGAAAGAATTCTTAAATGGGACAGTAATTTTAGCAACAGGAAGCTTTAAAATTTGCGAAACTAAAGTCCGTTAAAAACAAAGTGGAGGACTGGATATTTTACAGAACGCTTCTCAAATACAAAACACGGCAGAGTTCTGTGATTTCTACATCACCGCGCCGTCGTTTCCAACACGAAAAAAAATTCCGATTTATATACTACTACTTTGTATATTAGAAGGAAGGAAGCAAGGACGGACGGAGGACACACACAAGAGACACATTCTTAACTTATTGTACGCACACAAACATAATATGATTCTATAGCCTAACCTAACGTATATATATACATGGTATAGTGCACGCAACGCACTTCCCTAAAGCAGAATATCGCACGCTGAGGATATTGGCCGAAGTGGTCCTTATATACTAACCAAGACAATTTTCACCGCTTGTGAGAAACGACCAGTGCCGGACCCAAAATTTTTGGTCAACATTTTTGGTCAAAAATATTTGAACATTATTAAATATTTGATGTCGAAATGTTGTATGCTTTACCATATCGCTTAAAACAAATCATACAAAAATTATAAGAAAATGTTAAAAAAATGTATGGGTAAAAATTCCAAAATATATGCGTCGATTAAAAATAGTGTAGCAATGACTGAAGTAAATACTAATATGAATAAAAAGTAAAACTTGGAAAAAAAAACTTATAATTAAAACTTTGCCAGAACAAATATATACTTTGATGTTCAAAAAAACATGAAAACAATGTTGGGAAAAATTGATTTTTTCGACCTTTTGAATTTTCAATTTTTTACCTTAAAACTAATAATTTTAAAATGTGGTAGCCGCTAGACCGGTAAATGTCCAGGATTATTTTAAACTCGGAAAACCGGAAAGTGGCAAATTTAGTAGTTAAACAAGTGGAAACGTTCGATTGAAACTTTGTAAACTATTTTCAATTTTTAAATAATTTAAAGTGAATAGACTCATAATTAAACTCTTTCATTTAATTTCAAATTATACGCGTTCAAATATTGTTTCAGATTTAAATATTCCATTTTTAACCCATTGCGAATTGAAATTTTTTAATTAAAAAAGGCATTTTCAAAATATCTAGCAGTATTGGGTTGTTTATTTAAAATAAGCAATGACATATAAATCAAATATTCAAAATTAAACAAATTGAAAGTGAATTGTTTCAAATATAAAGTCTTACATCGTTGAGTGTAAAGTTTAACCTTTTAAGGTAAGAATTTTAATTGTCTCATTTTGTTGAATTTTGAAACTGCAAGTGAAATTTTTAATTTATAAATAACAACTGACCAATTATTTATTGCAAACGACTTCAAATTAAAAATTTGATTTTAAACCATCAATTGAAAAATGTTTAATTTTTAATGTTTCTAATCAAAAATGTCTTCAAAATTATATAATTTTCAAAATTTAAAAATGTATTGATTCATTCTTCCATTTAGGGCATGGAAAATAAAAACGTGGATTTATATGTCATTTCATTTAAAATTATTCCATTGAATAATATTGAGAGCTTCCTTTTTATACGCATGAAGTATTCAGCGTTTAAATGAAAACAATTTTAAGCTTCAATGCCAATAGTTTATAATTCAAAACTCAGGACGATAATACGAACAGGAATTTACTAGAAAAAATCAAAAAAATCTTTCACTTTTATTCTGGCATCAGTAGACAGATTGATTACCTGCCCCTGCTTTTGGTTAGTAAATTTCAAAAGTTTCACAGCTTCTGATTGGTTACCAATAAATCGAACACGACCAAATCGTCACGCGCTTTTACCATTGAATCGTATAACTTTATAATAATAATTCCACGCGGAAAATGAAAATTTCTACCTAAATTTGTGACCACATATTTCCCAGATCTGCTCAGGAATTTCCATTATTTTCCCGTATTTTTCAAGATACACAAGATTCCAGACAAATTCCCGGATTTCCCGGGTTGCTAGATATCCTGATTTTACAATTCGGAATTTCACACTTTTTAAATTTGAAATTGTAAACTTAAAAAATTGAATTCTTTTAAAATATCGTTTAATTTTAAACATAATCATAATTAATCATGCATTAAATGTTTTAATTTCAAAAGTTTAAATGTGAGGCGATATAATTATAAAAGTTTCTATTAATGTTCAGTATAGCAGGATCCATTTTTAATGTAAAAATATATTTCTTTCTATAGTAATGGACTTGTAAAAAAAATATATTTGTGTTGAATAAAACAAAATTCAGTTTACAGATTAAGACAACAATCATTATTATTTTACTTGAACTGAAATATAATTTCCAGTTTCGAAAATATTTTTGATACAAAAAATTTAATTTTTGGGAATTGGAAATGATTTTTAGAAAGTAGCGTATCAAGACAATGAATTTAAAAATCAGTTAAAACCAATTCTTCTACTTTCCAAAAGGTTTAAGATATGAAATAAAGCAAATTTTGTATGGAAAACTCTTGTTAATACATTTATAAAAATAGGTACTTAAACCTATTGAATAAATAATACTGGAAAAATCCACTATATGCGCGCACTAATTAACCTTTCTGTAGAGAAAAAAAACTAGGTTTATTCTCCAGGAAGGTGAAGGATACATTCTCCTATAGATTTCACAGAAAATCTTATTTGATTCGAGAACATTGTATATGATTTAAAGAAGTTCCTCTAATGATAGCGAAAAATATTCCAGTAAATTAAATATAAATGTCACAAGTGTTTTGAATTTACATAAAATTATTACGAAAAGCAGATTCTTTTTTACATTCACAAAGTAAGACTTGCTACGTGCAACATAATCCGAAACCTAACTTTCAAGATTTTTATAACATTTCATTCATTGAATATTATATTCATTCATGTAATATTATAATATATCACTTTAGTGACTTTTCTTTCAAAAAAATTAAAACAAAGATTCCAAGGGTTAACGACATTATTAAATTCAGATCTACACCAATTTCCTAGTTTTTTTTCAAAACCACTGAATTCAATGGATTTTATTTAAATTTTCAATTTTTCAAATTCAATTTGAAGGTTTTTGAATTCACCTCAAATTCTATGAATTTTATCAGATTTTTATTCACTAATTCTATTTCACTAATTCTATGTGGGTTTCTAATATTTTTCTGGATGAATAACTCTGAAGAAGAAAAATAGAAAAAATCTGGGATATATAGCTTATTTAAATATTAAAACAGCTCCTGATCTAATAATCCTGTCAATTGTATTAACATTTTAGTGAAATTGTGTAAGTCTACTCCTTCCAAAACTACTTCCATACACTACTGAAAAAATTAAGTCTATCTACTATGCGATAACTTTATTTTTATTACATCAGTAAAATTGTTTATTTTGTGCTGTAAAGGTTGAAAACAATTTAAATCAATTATTTCAAACGTTCAAGCATTTTCAAGCTTCGACGATGTCAAAATAACGAACTATTATACATTTTTGGTTTTAGGAAGTCACCTCATTTACAGAACTCATTAATGAAGCACTTTTCTCAGTAAATTTTTAATTAATGAGATTTTTTGTCAAGAAAATTAAATTTAAAAATATTTTAAATTTAGATACAACGCTGTGTTGAATAACGAGAGTTAGCTTCGTTACCAAAGTCGTACACAATTTTAAAACCTCACGTGAGCAATTGTTTATCAATTTTCAAAGTAATTAGTTTAAGATATAAAAAAAAACTGGGACCAATGCGAAATGTACATGGTGATTCCATTGATTTTTTGTTTTTGTAATTTTGATTATTGATTATTTATTGAATCTCGCTGATGCGATGCCGGGACGCACATCAGTGACACACACTGACGCAACGCTACTGTCGTATCGCAACTGTGTTTGCGACACACACATGTGCAGCGCGCCGCCACGTCCATGTATTCCAAAACACAGTAGAGTTCTGTAATTTGAAGCGACCGAGAACCGTGATTCTCACAGCACAGATGTAGTTTCTCTTCAACTTATTCGTAATAATCATTTTGAACTTTTACGGCACCGATTTTTAGTACTTATTATCAGTTCTGTAATTATGACCCAACAGTTCGAAATGATTTACAGAACAGTTATTGTTAATTCACCGAATTTTTCTCATATCCGCCACAACGTAACCAGTTCAGTAATTCTTCCAGTACAAATTTTTTCCGTGTATACGGAATTACCATTAGAAGCTTCAGGTGGTTTCTATGGGTTTCTAGTGGTATTTTCACTTAGTTTTGGAGTTTGCATCATTGGCCCTTATAGACCCCTGTGTCCATATGGATCTATATGGAATTATTAACAGCGACTGAGCTGGTTTCTATGAGTTTCTAATGGTATTCTTACTTGATTTGAGGGAATGCCTTATTGGTCCCCATAGACCCTAGGGTCTATATGGGTCTATACGGAATTACCATTAGTAGCTGATGTGGTTTTTTATGGGTTTCTAGTGGTATTTTCACTTAGTTTTGGAGATTGACTCATTGGCCCTTACAGACCGGAATATACATGAAGGGTGGATATTCAAAGTCGTATAACCGCCAATTTTTCGAATTTTGTTTTATTTTTTATTTCGAAGCGTTTTTCCGCTCTCCTGTAAGAAATTGGAAATGGCGGTTATACGACTTTGAATATCCACCCTTCACATATAGAACCTGTTAGAATTACTGTTTGGAATTCCATATAGAATACATTTTTGTAAATTTGTATAGAGGTCGGGACACAGCGAGAGGTCTTGAACATCCTGTAAGAAATCTCCATATAGACACTAGTAGAATTTCTGTTTAAAATTAAATATAGATTACATATTGGTAAAATGCATATAGATCCGTATGGAGGTCGGGACATGGCGAGATGCCTTAAAAATCCTGTAAGAAATCTTCATATAGACACTAGTAGAATTTCTGTTTGGAATTCCATATAGATTACATATTGGTAAAATTTATATAGATCCGTATAGAGGTCGGGACATAGCGAGATGTAGGAAAAAATCCTGTAAGAAATCTCCATATAGAAACTAGTGGGATTTCTATTTGGAATTCCATATAGATTACACATTGGTCACATCCACATAGATCCGTATAGAGGTCGGGACATAGCGAGATGTCTTAAAAATCCTGTAAGGAATCTCCATATAGAAACTAGAAGAATTTCTGTTTGGAATTCCATATAGATTACGACTTGGTAACATCCATATAGATCCGTATAGAGGTCGGGAAATAGCGCGATGTCTGAAAAATCGTATTTGGAACATCCGTATAGATACTTACAGAAACAGAGGTTCTTTTTGGTATTACATGTAGAAATCATTTCAAGTTCTGTTTGGAATTCCGAATCGAATACAATATTTCAACATCCATATAGATCCGTACAGATTTTCAATGTGGCTAAATCTCCCTAAGTGGCACTGCCATTTGAAACCACCAGAAACTTATAAAAACTCATAGAAATTCTATATGGATCTATGGGATATTTAAAGGAGGGATTGTCCGGTAGAATCCGAAAGTTGTACGGTCTGCCAGATTCGATCAATCCGGATTGTATCCGATCATATACGTTTTCTATGCATTCTGACGGACCGAATAAATGTTATATAACAAGGTTATACAGGGTTTCCCAGACTCAAGTGTCCGGACTTATATAGCCGTATAAAAATGTTAAAAAAAATGGAAAATTCCTTTTCCAAGAATCAGTTGAAGTTTTAGTTTTTTAGTTATAAAACATTTAAGCTGGACGTGCGTGAACGGGATTCCAACGTAGTGTTCTCCCGTCGCTAACCCCACCTCTGCGCTCGCTTCGATAACACTGCGTTGAAATCTCGTTCACACACACACGGCTGTTTATACGGCGCTCCTGATTAGTCCAGCTTAAATGTTTTATAACTAAAAAAACTAAAACTTCAACTGATTTTTGGAAAAGGAATTTTCTATTTATTTTTTTCATTTTTATACGGCTATATAAGTCCGGGCACTTGAGTCTGGGACACCCTGTATAAGGAGTTTACACTCGAGAAATCCATTCTTCATTTATTTGACGCTCACAAACCTATTTCTATAGCTTATAACTTAACACTACTACATACAACGCACTTCACTAACGCAGAATATCGCACGCTGGGTATATCGGTCGAAATGGTCCTTATATCCTAACCAAGAAAAATTTCAGCGCTTGTGAGAAACTACCAGAATTGTGTCGGTCAAGTCTGTCCTTTGTACGGTCTGCCTGATGCGATAAATCCGGATTGGGTCAGGTCGAGTCCGTGTTTTGTACGGTCTGAAGGACGCGATCAATTCTAATGTGCCCGTTCATGTCCGTGTTTTGTAGGTTCTGTCGGATGTGATGAATCCGGATTGTGTCCGGTCATGACCGTGTATTATATGGTCTGACGGATGCGATTAGTGCGATTTTTGCTCGGTCGTGTTCGGCCATGTCCATGTTTTTTGCGGTCTGGCGGATGCGATTAATCCGGTTAAGTCCGAAATTTGTACGATTTTCAGGAACGCGATTAATCCGGATCTCATCCGGTTAATTCCGAAATTCGTCCTTTCTGACAAATGCGAATAATTTAGATCTTATTCGTTGTTGCCAAATATTTGTCTAGTTATTCGCGAACGCAATACACCCTAATCTTATCCGGTATAGCAAACTGAACTAAAAAAATGAAATTCGACACAGTTGTAGAGTACCCAGGAAACAAAAATCCATTCACTTGCGTTTTAATGAGTTTTGATGACTTTTGAATTGCGTATCTGTCACTGGAATTCCAGATTGCCACCCATTGGTTAGGCTGACTTTTGAATGAGACCATGAGTTTATTAATGGACAACTTATTTTTTTCTGAGACCCATTCAGTAGCGATTATGAATGGGTATTATCTGACCTAGGAACAATTAATAGTTCCGATAAAAAATAATTTATTAAAAGTAACAAAAATTAATTTAATTAGCTTAAATAGGGTTACCATCCGTCCTGGTTTTTCGGGACATGTCCTCTTTTTTCGAGGTCTGTCCTGGTGTCCTGGTTTTTTTCTTGAAAATAGGCAAAATGTCCTGGTTTTTTGCGAAACCAAGATTTTTGACAGCAAATATTTTATATTTTTATTTTTCTACAGCCGCAGTTGTATGTTTTAGCATGATACTAAACGCGACTTTATAGAAATACGCGCGCTATTTAAATTCTGAATTTAGTATGTGAATTGTGCGCTAAAAGCGCTAGTGTATAGTATATAGTTTTTTGTGGCGGCATTAACGGACGTGATAGTATGCATGTTGCAATATCGGTGCTTATTCTGAAATTCCCCGGACATAACGCCAATTGTGAGAGAATTTTTTCATTGGTTAAATCTCAATGGCCTGATGAACGGAACCGACTTTCGGTAAAAACTGTGTGAGAACTTATGTCAATTAATTCAATTTTAACTAATTGAATTATAAGCAATTTTACGAATATTCACTCAAACCGAAAAACGCGAATATGTTGCATAAAATTAGTAGCAAAGCTAAATATTAGCGATTGAGTACTTTGCACACCTGTATAGTGCTTCGGTGTACATGTATTTATTTATAAATACAGTAAGTTATAACTTTAATAATTAAAAATTATAATTATATTAATGAATAGATAATTAAATTATCAAACAACAATAATTATAAGAATAATTTACAACTTTTAAGCAAATTCTAGAATACATAGTCTACTTTTATTTATAGACTATTTACTTTCTGGCATTTTAATTAATTTTGTTGAAAATTATTTTTCACATATTTGCATCCCACTACATCTGAATGTTGAACATTTATTTATATATATTACACATATTAAAAACTGATTTTTTTCTTTCAATTTAAGCTTATAAAATCTCGTTATCATTGAAAGTAACAAATTAATAAGTTACAATCTTCAGGTTATGAAATTTCACATTCACCACATATCAATTTTAAATTCACAAAAACTATCACTCACGTTTTATTTTATAAAAGTTATCTTTAACAAAAATGCAGATATTGAAATCCTGAACATTTAGATGTTTGGGATGCAAATATATATGAGCGGATTGCGGAGTTTGTTTCTGACACATGCACTACCTGTAGCCATTAGGATGTGCACTGAATAAAGTGAATGGCACTGACACATTCAGTGTAAATCTTATAATTCCTGTACAGGATAATTGATTGAAATTATTGTGAATATAACCTGGGGTAACCCATACGTGTCAGATTCACGCTCATACAAAGTTGCTACTTGTGTATCGTATTTTTACCATTGAGTGTGATCTTTTAAGATCTCCATTTCATATTGAATTTCAACCCATTCATGCGGACATTAATAAATCGTAAAATGCCCATAGGACATATTTGAGGTTAGTCAGCCTCATTCAAGTCTATTCACTTAGCATTTTAACGAATGTGGAATGGCAGATTGAAGCATCGCGCACACGCGAGAGATTAAAAATGTGGCCAACCGATTGGATTTTTATTTTTTCAATCTGCAAATGACAGATACGCAATTCAAACCGACTCGCTTGCTATCGGTTCCTTTTCCAAGGTATTTAATTATAAATGAGCGAAAACAGGATGTTAAAAAGTTGTACGAAAAGTAATTTTTGATAACATTTTTAATGCACTTTTAGGAAAGAAATTAGAACACTTTCGAATGAAATACAGTAAACTTCCTTTTATTTTAAGGACCTTGAAACGTAACCGACCAATTATTTTAAGGCTGGAGGGGCCCCAACCTCTACTGTGATTTCCAACTTTATTTTTATCAACGACGTTCATTGGCTGCCCGGCTTTGTATCGCTGCGCTTGCGCTAAGCAACTTTTTCAACTGCGCATTTGGCGAAAACCGCGGTCGATTTAAAATCAATAAATACTATCAATATGAATACAGACAAATACCCCCCAAAATTCTTAGAAAAGTTGAAAAATTCGCGGTCGTTTAGCATGACAGTGTTTTTCAAGCGCCTTTCAAGTGGTTTTGTTGACGTATGACAATTTGCCAACTATAACTCAAGATAATATATCACAAAACGACTCAAATATTTCGCGCAATAGTGAGTTTTCCAGCATGGCTTTGCGGTCATGCTGGGCTAGTCGTGGAAAGGGCAGCCGTCAGGAAGGTTAGCATATGTGGGACTGCCATTGCACACGCGTTTTTATTCTAAACACAAAGGTAAATTATAAAGGTCTCGATATTGATATTTTTCAAGTGTTACGCGAATACAATCAACTATCCGAAAATTGAGGTGAGTGTACCCGTTTCTGATCAAATCGATCTGATTTACTTTTACGTTTATCATATTTTCTCGAAAACGTCGTGAGACGTATTCCCGTGACGTCTTGAAGAAATACTCAATTCAAGGCTTCCCGCTCTTCGGGCACCTTTTCTTTCATTGGTCAGCCACAGACGCGGAGGAGAGTGTACAGGGACCGCGGTGGGAGGTGACGAAACTGCGCAACTTAAAATAAGTGCGCGTAGGGGGGTTAAACTAAGTGAGCTTTAAAATAAGTGATCTTTAAAATAAACGGAAGTTTACTGTATGTTGAATAGTGAAATATTACGTACAATAATAGCATACAGTTTAGAGAACAGTAAAACAGAAACTATTTAAATCAGTTATTATCATTCCCGTCCACTGATCCTTCTTCCACATCATCGTCAATTCCATCGTCATTCCCATCAACTGTTCCTTCCACATCATCGTCAATTCCATCATCATTCCCATAAACTCCTTTTTTTCCACATCATCGTCAATTCTATCAACATTCCGATCAACTGCTCCTTCTTTCACATCGTCATCAAATCTTTCATCATTCCCATCAACTGCTTCTTCTTTCCAGGAGAGCTGTAGATTCACTTTCATGAACAGATTCATCTTCTCTCGGAACCATATAGTTATCCTCATCTTTGTTCAAAAGCTCATTAGCTTTCTCATCATTTTCCGTGTTACTATTCACGTCTTTATCGGAATTCTCATTACTTTTGTTTGTTTTCTAAGTTTCATTTTCGCTTTTGTGGTTTTTTTTTCTGACGTCCTACCCAAAAACGAAAGCAAAATATTTAATTTTTTCCGATACGCCCTACTATGCAGTAGAATTTTCCTTTTTCACTTGAATGTCACCAAATTACAACTGAAACCTGCGGATACATTTTGGATAGAATCGGACTGATTCCTGAGTCAATGTTTCTGACCGGATAAATTTCGGATATAAGCGAACGATTTCCGGATTTCATTTGCATTTCACGATATTACAACTTAAACCAGCGGGTCAATTTAGAATAGAATCAGACTGTTTCCGGAGTCGATATTTTTGACTATACGAATATCGGATATAAGCGGATGATTTTCCGTTTTCACTTTAATTTTACCGAATAACAACTAAAACCTGCGAATTAATTTCGGATAGAATCGGACTATTTCCGGAGCTGATGTTTAAGACCGAACAGATTTCGGATTTAATCGAACGATTTTCCGTTTTCTCTTGAATTTCACCAAATTACAACTTAAACCTGCGGACTAATTTTGAATAAAATCGGACTCTTTCCGGAGTCCGTGTTTTTGACCGAACCAATTTCAGATTTAAGCGGACGATTTTCCGTTTTCACTTTAATTTCACCGGATGACAAATAAAACCTGCGGATTAATTTCGGATAGAATCGGACTATTTTCGGAGTTGATGTTTTAGACCGGACAGATTTCGGATTTAATCAGACGATTTTCCATTTTCACTTTAATTTCACCGAATGACAACTTGAACCTGCGGATTAATTTCGGATAGAATCGGACTGCTTCCGGAGTACATGTTTTTGACCGGAAGAATTTCGGATTTAAGCGGACGATTATACGTTTTCACTTCAATTTCACCGTATGACAACTAAAACCTGCGGATTAATTTCGGATAGAATCGGACTACTTTCGGAGTTGATGTTTTAGACCGGACAGATTTCGGATTTAATCAGACGATTTTCCGGTTTTACTTTTACAAAAATAATTTCAGGTACTGAGTCCCAGACTAATTTCGGATCAAGTCGGAATCTTTCGGAACATATTTCGGAAAAAAATCGTGAATCGGATTGATTTCTGATAAATTCGGACCAATTTCGGAATCCGAAATTTTTAGCAGGGATATGCGTATTTAACGTCATAGGTTCGTTGTGACCAACAGTCGCAGCGAGAAAATGAAAAATACGAAACGGCAAAACTGCTGGGATAGTTGGCAACAACGTGCGTATGACGCCAAATACGCATATACGTTCGAACGTCAACGTTTACGACTCTCACTGTGGAGCGACCCTGACAAATATTATAAGATTTAAAGTTATTCGGCGTTGTTGCTATGGATAAAGTTACTTTCGAAGGTATTTTAATAGACGTTGTGATGGAAATTCCACCCTTGTACAACGAAACTTCAAAACTGAAGACCTGGAATGGAGTCCGAGAGACAGCATGGGCTGAGGCCGCCCGAGAGGTGTCACAGATATGTGATTTAGAATTTGACGGTAGGTTTTTATACGATACAGAGAAGCGCAGAGGTTTTCCACCTAAATCGGTGAAAAAAGGAATTTGTCGGGAATTCGTTGAGTCAGGGAATTTTTTAATTTCGTGAAGAAAAACCGTCCTATAGCTTGTATCCATCGAGTAAGAAGATCGAGTGTATGACTTTTTGAAGGCAACTAAGATTTTGCGATCGAAAGAAGCAATAATACTCTCTGAGAAATTGGTGAAATTTCATACGTATTTTACGTAGAATTCTAGTTATCGGGCTTCAGAATGCCGCGCTTCTTGAAAATTTGAAACAGACAATCGCCGTCTAGGTCGATCACATTCAACTCATTTTACTCCTCGAATTCAACGGTGACAGTAGAAAACTAGATTACCGACTTTTCTTTACCGAAAAATGGGTTAATTGCATAACAAATTATAAAAAAAGACACTTCGTGGTAAAAATCTTGTTTCGAAAAATAAATTTTTGATAATAATAATTAAAAAGAATTTTTAAATAAAATTGCTGCTAAAACTTTAACATAGTAATAATTTTCTTCAACCTTTTATAGTTGATATTTATTAAAATTATGGTTTTAACGGGAAGGGGGATATAACATTATTTTTCCCGTATTTTGTAGCAAAAAAATATGTCATACTGCGATATTCCCTCCTTAAATTTTGATTTTCTCGAAACAAAAAAAATTTTCGTGTCAAACATTTTAAATTCTTATTTGTCATTCCCAGATCGCGGGCGCAAGTTTTAATTTCTGTAAAAAATGGTAAATTGGATTTTTAGTCTTTATCCAAAGCCGATTTTGAAAACCCATAATATTTAAATCTACAAATTTTTGTTCGATTTTTTCAGATTTGGTTAACTTAGTTATATCAAACTTTGCTTACCCGTATTGAAAAAGCCTAAAGTATTTGTTTATTAATTTTGAATAGTTTTACAAAGTTTTATTTGCTTTAACAATTTTAGGGATCACAGTGTTTCCCCTATTCCCCTGCGTATCCTTTTTTCAAATTCCTCTTATTCCTCCTATTCTCGAAAAACTTACCCTTTTTCCTCTTTTAATTTTAAATATAAAATATTTCAAAACAAAATATTTAAATCATGCGGGAAATTCTCATCAATTAGTAAGTGTACGAAAGAACTATAAAAACTATTGTTCGTTTCACGCTTATATAATTATATTCTAAAAAATTTATATGAATGAAATTACATTTTTTCATTGTGTAGGAAAATAATAATATACATCTGAATAATATTGAAGTACTCAAATAAATTATTTATAAATAAATAAAATACAAAATAAATGATCTAAAAAAAGAAAACAATATATCGTATCACAATTATAACTATATGAATGGCAGAAGTTGTAAGTGCGTATAAGTAGTCCATTGAAAATGAACACTCTTAAAAAAATCTTTAGGCTGAGACATTTTAAAGCATGTTAAAAATGTAAAAACTAGAGACAGAAGTTATTGGGAAGCGTTAATATATTACGTCACATTATTTTCGACCTTTTTACACCCCCCCCCCTTCCCTCATCACCGTTACGTAAAATTTTTTTACATTGTAATAAAAAACATAATATAAATTTTCTAAATAAAAAAAAGGTTTTTCAAGATGAAGTATTATCTAGAAGTAAATAAATAAATATTTTGATGTAACACTGAATGCTTCTCCAATATTTTTTAGTCATACAAATATTGAAGTTGCTTGATGTAAGTTCTAATTGAAATTAAGCAATTTGAAACTTTTTCCAGTACTCTAAGGAATACAAAATAATATTAATAATAATACAATAAAAAAATTGCAAATAACTATTTATTTATTAAATGTTTTTAAATACTTAAATACTTAAAATTTACAAAGTATTAGTAAAAATTCGAGTCTTTTAAAAAAATTTCTAGGACTTTTAGAAGCCTAGAAGAAATTAAGAAATATTTGAAAAATTTTCGGAAATGTTTCCAAGTTCTTAAATATTTCTGATCTATTTAGAACGTCTTAATGCCGGAAAATATTTGTAACTGACTCGAATTTTTCTTGAAATTTTGAAAAATCATTCAAAATGTAAGAAAGTTGCCTGAGTGGGACGATGGTCGTGGGGGTTAAGGCATAGGCTTTGGACCCACTTCGTCGGCTTGCGGGTTCTATTCTCGCCTCGCACTCTGGAAGAGCCTCGGTGGGCCATGCGGTGAACACTTGCCTAGCAAGGGAGATGTTCATCTCCGGAGAGTCGTGGGACCGGTACCTCTAGAGAAAAAGGTTCTCTAAGTACTTAAGGCTGTTGCTCTTGGTGGTTCGGAACCCACCTTAAACTGTAGGTCCCCCTCCCACCACCAAGTGTGTGGGGGGTATGTGAAAGAATAGGGAAGAGATACAAGAACAATGTAAACCCTTAGGGGACACATTAGAAGCTTCCATTCCAAAAAAAGAAAGTTGCCTTATACTCTTCTAAATTTTTGCAGGCATTTCAAGAAAATTTGTTTATTCTCTTGAAACCTTTCGAAATTCTTTTGAAGCTTATTTTTGAAATCTTTGAAAATCTACATTTCTAAAAATCTTTTGAAGTTTAAATTTCTTTTTGATTCTTTTAAATTCCACTAAATATTTCTTGAATTCACTGGATTTTTTTATTTTTAATCTTACCGAATTGAAAAATTTTGCTCCAAAATCTTCTACACCTCTTTTCGAAGTAGGAAATCGTTTGATATGTTTAGAACCCTTTTTCAATTTCCTCTGTGGACTGAATTGTAAATCTAAACCATTCTCGAATCCACTGGAACACACACACAACACTTCATCCAAATCGGTCCAGCCGTTTAGGAGGAGTTCAGTCACATACACACGGACAGAAGAATTATATATATAAAGATGTGAACGCTCCCTTATCCAATATAAAATTGGAAGATTTGAAAAATAGACATATATTAAATTTAAAAAGAAATATTAGACGGTAATAACTTTTTAATATCTATATTAATTTTTTATTAATATTTATTAATATTAATATTTTAACTTGAACAATTTCAACTCAAACGCTCAAAACTGAGCCACTTCAATTTTAAAATTGTATAGTAGTGTTCAGCAGTCTCAAATTTCATTTTTAAATCTCATTAAATATATTCAGGTTGGCATTCATTGTCACATAAAATAGTCAAATTTTAAATAAGTTCCATTTACAAATTTATTTGCATTTATTTGCACAGTGAACGGGCTATGCCCTTTAGGTACATAATAAATTAATTGTAATTGACTGAAATGTCTTAATGCTAATTACGCTCGTCCTAGGCCGCGCTATTATCGCTGGTATTTATCACTTGTCGTAAAGCTAGTCGAAATCGAAACGACGAGACCTCAAAAAAGTCAAGTTCATTACTGAATCTGTTCGCTTCTCTACAAATTCTGGTCAACGCCGTGTTTGCCCCATAGTTCGTACGATGATATCCCAATTTGAATAGTGCACAATAATGATTGTTCTTCTTTTTCTTGTCGCTTCCGATGGTACATTAAATTTTATTTCTGACAAAATGCTTGGACAATCTACATAGTTGTTCATGCCATTATAGAGAAAACACAAATCGGCGAACAGGAATCGTTCTGAGATTAGCTGAACATTTAGTAGCGTTCTTATGCCGCTGTAGTCATGGTCAAATCTTGCCATGGGCATTCCAAGTTGTCTTGCTGTAAATCGCAAAAATCGATTCTGAACACGTTCAAGTCTCACTTTGTAGATGCTATAGCAAGGCGACCAGACTACAGATGCATATTCGAGGTGAAGCCTGAACAGTGAGAAAAAAAAAGTTTTCAGGGTTAGCGGATTCCTGAATTTAGTAGCATTTCTCGTGACAAAGCCCAGAGTTCTTAGAGCTTTATTGATCGCGTCCGACGCTTCGTCGTTGAATGACAGGGCGTTGTCAAGAAGGAGGCCCAGGTCACGCACCTTGGTAACGCTATCAAGCTCATCCCCACGTAGCGTGTAAGTGTGTCGAAGAGTGAGTTTTTTTCTAGAAAAGGTTATAACCACACATTTTTTTATGTTCAACGGCATCCTATTTAGGATGCACCAAGACTGAAGATGATCTTAATCGCTTTGCAGCTCGATGCAATCCAGAACGGAATGAATAGCCTTGTATAATTTAAGATCGTCGGCAACGAAAAGAAATGAGCAGAATTTTAAGATGACGCTGATGTCGTTGACATAGACGAGGAACATGAGCGGGCCAAGGTGCGATCCCTGTGGTACTCCGGAGGTTGCATGAAATGCTTCTGAGTAATTATTATCGACACGAACTGCCTGCAATCTATCGCTTAGATAACTCGCTAATCATGAGAGCATTTTTCCAGAGACACCAAGTTCTCCAAGCTTTGCCACGAGAATGTTATGATCGATTTTGTCGAAGGCTTTAGAGAAATATGTATAGACTGAGTCCACCTGATCACCCGACTCTAGTTTCTTTGCGAGATAGTGCGTGTAAACGCATAGGTTTGTAGCTGTGGATCTCCTCTTCATGAAACCATGCTGTTCCTCTGCAATGATATTAGGACAAGCTTGGTACAACTTATCGTCTACAATGCTTTCAAATACCTTCGGGATCGCGTTAAGAATAGTTATGAGCCGATAGTTGGCAACGTCGTTCCGATTTCCACTCTTGTAGATCGGAACTACGATGCCTTTTTTCCAATCAAATGGGAAATACCCTTCCGCAATAGACTTGTTAAACAAAATGTGCAACGGCACCATGAGTGAAGAACAGCAAGATTTCAAGACAGCGGGGGGTACTCCGTCTGAACCCGAACCTTTGTTTACGTCTAGTTCAAGTAGCTTGAGTTTAATCTCTTCCCGGCTAATTTGTAAGTTTGAGAAATCTATAGTTTCTGCCAAATCGAAATGGGGCTCACTAGTGCTAGGATCGGAATATACAGATTTAAAATATTTTGCGAAAAGCCCGGCAATGCCTTTACAGGTGTTAGCTCGCTCATCTCCTAGTGACATCTGATTCGGGATATCAGCGTTTTTGCGTGTAGCATTGACATAGGCCCAGAAGGATTTAGGGTTTGCTATTATACCATTTTCAGTATCTGTAATATATTTTTTATAGCAGTAATCGGATAAAGTTTTGCACTAAGCTCTGAGACCTGAGAAAAGAATGTAATCAGCTAGTTTACGTGATTTCTTAAAAGTAAGATGGGCTACTTTCTTATCAGTTACTAGTTTTTTTAATTCATTGCTGAACCAGAACGGGTAGGTAGACGCTTCAATTATTTTGAGAGGTACGAATTGGTCAAACGCGACATATAAGTGTGCATAGAGTGTCTCGACAGCTTCGTCTGTAATGACATTCTGTAAGAGGTTGTCCCAATCGATTAGCATTAAAAATGAGTTCGGCGCTACAAAGTTTGCTCTCTTAAAGTTATATTTGACATAGGTGGTTCTGTCGTTAGATTCACATGCTATGTTGCACCTACTTATTTGGATAGTCAAAGGAGGATGGTAATTATCAATTGGTAAGAGCGGATCGATAGCCAGCCTCACGTGATCAAAATCAGAGTTTGTTATGACAAGATCTAGTAGGGAACCGTAGACATTTTCGTTTGTGTTTATTTGTCTTAAACTTAAGTAATCGAGAGAGTCGAAGACTGTATTGCAGATGTCTACATGCATTTGATAAGAACCCTGTTTGGATACGTAACTGGGCCATCGGTCGGGATCTGAGTTCCACGTGGCATAAGGCATGTTAAAGTCCCCAAGAATTCTGACGGCTGCCTCTGGAAAGGAACATGATAAATCTTCTAGGACGGAACACGCATCAACATATTTCTGAAGGCTAGCGTTTGGTGGAATGTAGAAAACTCTAAATATATATGTAGATGTTCCAAATACTACTTTAATCACAACATGCTCCACCGTGTCAGTGTTCGTGGGGAGCTGAACACACCTTAAGCAGCAGTCAGTGGCTATCAAAACACCCCCTCCACGTAAATTTTCGCTCGTAGACACAGGGCGGTCACAACGAAAGACATCGAAATTATTGTAACCTAATTCAGTTGAATTTATGTTATTATTTAACCATGTTTCGGTAAGGACTATAATTCTAATTCGGTTAAGAGCAATAGACTTTCGCAATAATAATAATTTGGTTCGCAAGCCCCTGACGTTCTGATAATATACAGATAAAGGCTTATCGCCAGCGCTAGAATGTGTGA
Organism: Andricus quercusramuli; assembly: GCA_932178445.1. Taxonomy (NCBI): domain Eukaryota; kingdom Metazoa; phylum Arthropoda; class Insecta; order Hymenoptera; family Cynipidae; genus Andricus; species Andricus quercusramuli. The sequence continues at coordinate 9,847 of CAKNXH010074282.1, read as the reverse complement.
GAGAGGGTTCACTTACTATCTCACTTGGTGGGGTTGTCCATCATTGCCTTCGAACATTCAGTTTGTCCGGTCTTCTCGCCTCATGACTTTCATGACAGTTGGGATTCCGCGCCGAAATACCAATTTCAGATCCTCCTCGCCTGGTTGACGGCGAGATTCTAGGGTTTTCTTCATTGCTGCAATTTCCTCCAGCTGGGTTTTTGTTTTGTCCAGTGTCAAACAAAGGCTTTTCAGCTTAACATCGTTCTTCGAGTCTCGTTTGGCTTCCAAGAAGGATCGGAGCAGAGCATGTGCTGATGATTCCGTCTCGCAAACGATCTTCATCGGTCGTGGTTTTTGCTGTGCCTGCGAAAAGGTACCGAGTCTAAATGCTCTGAAGTTTTTGATCAGGCTATTAGGGATAATCCCTGTTAAGAGCTTGAATATGATCGAGTAATTTTGATTGGAGTCACTCGCATGGGGAATGGCATCCTCGGGCAGACCAAAAAGTATAAGGTTGTTTTTCCTTACGATTCTTTGCTCAATTTCGGTTACACAGTGACGTGCTATACGAGTTTCATCAGCATGCGGAATGGGAGTGCCCTGAGCTTCTATAGTGGAAATCGTACCTTCGACTGTCGAAATCCTTTCTGATAGGTCTTCAATGGATTTTTCAGCTTTGCCAATCCTTTCGATAGTGTGGTCGACCTTTGTCGTCAAGACGTCGAATTTGGTTGGGAGTCCATCCAGTGCCCCTCGGCAGGAATAAACTTCCTTAAGTTGAGGCTGTATGGAGGCGAATGCGTTACTAATAATTCGCTCGACGTCTTGGGCTGTGAGAGGTCCTGCAGGTGGCTCAGCCATCGTGGGTGATCGAGACCGCGGTTTACAGCAGTTAGAGAATGCACCGTTTTTCAGTGTGTCGGCACATCCAGCACATCCTGGGTGATACGGAGCCTGACATCCGGAGCAAAAAACTGCATCAACGATTGTTGATTTGCATCCACCAAAAATTACATTCTGAGTAAGTTTATCCTTAGGTCCCATCCCGGCAAGAGTCAACGTACAAAACACAACGCTTAGAAGTTAGGTTTGCTAAAATTGGCGGTCAGAAGAATCTGGCGCTTTTAAATCGAGATTTAATTAACAGGAACACATCACTTTTAATCCGGACACTACTGGTAGTATTCTTGGTCACTCTTTTTATTACATTAAGTATATCTAACTTGCAGGAACCGCGTTGCTCACAGACGCGTCAGCTCGATGGTTTTATTCATTTGATAACTTTTTAAATTATGAAATCATTCAGTTCTAAAATCTTTTATATTAACAATGTTCCATTTTAAGCCTTTATTTTCAAACGTACATTTTTAAATTCAAGAATTTTTAATTGCAGTGAAGACTTTATAAATAAAATTGAAAACGTTTGAAATTTAAAATTTTTGATGAAAAACGTTTTATTCTAAACTGTACACATAAATTAATTAATGTTTTTTTTTTTAATTGAACTCTAATTCGAGTATGAAAAAATGAACAGTAAATTGATGTTACCAGACGCTTGTAATTAATTTCAAATCCTATTCAAGTATTGTTTCAATTGTTAACCCATTCAATGTGATACTTTTAAATTGAACAATGTACGATTTCTTAAAGTTTTTTGCGTAATGTTCATTTAAAATGAGCAATTATAAATCAAATATTCAAAAATCAACAATTTGAAAATGAATTGATTCAAATTGAAAAGCTTCAATCTAAAAGTTAATTTTAAACTTAATTGGAAATGATTTGAAATTAAAATAATGTAACTTGTAATATGTGAAGTATTCAGTTAAAAAAAAGACATTTATTACTTCAATTTTTAATGTTTTAAACTGAAAATTGTTCGAAATGATATAATAGTGAGCACGCAAAAAATGTATTGATTCATTCTTCAATTTAGAGCATTGAAACTGATGAGCAAAGATTTATATTTTTATAACCTCAGAAAATTAATTTCGACTGATTCAATTTCTTCTTCATTGTTGAAAAAATTTGTAATACCTCAAATGTAACTTCTAACTGGAATAAGGCTGAAAAATGTAGCAAATTGTAAATTACTTTTTTTGCTAAATGTTTACATTAATATCTAGAGGTCAGTACTTATTATAGAAATACAAGGAATTGACCCTTTAACTTGCGATTTTTCAATAAAGTCAAGAATAAATGGTCAAATTTACCACTAAAGAATTTATTTATATTATTAAATTTTTGGAAAGTCTTACTTACTTTGCTGATAAAAATTCAGAAATATGGAAAAAATTTTTGGCTAAACTTGTCCTGCAATTATTCATAAAATTTTCAAAACACCGACAAATTCTGCGCATATTCAATTGGAAGAAGAGCAATTTTCAACTAATGAGTACTTCAGGTGGCAGGTTCTACATTATTAAAGTGTGAAATGGATAATAATTTTAAGAAAAATAATTTTTATATTTAAAACCTCAAATTGGGCCTCAAATTATTACTGCCCACCGTGTAGAAAATTATCGGAACAGACTTGCGTCCGGTTAGGGCATAGTATAGATCGTCTAATCTAGACGGTCTTTTCGGGCCCGAATCGAGTGCTGGCCAGCCCGTTATGGTAAACAATTTTCTAAGTGTCAAACCCAAATATTTGTTTGCACATTTGTGAAAAACCCAGAATGTTAGTGTTTTCAAGTCCTAATCGGGTGCCAGCTAGCCAATCAGGACCGACATTTTTTCTATATTTTGAATCAAAATATTTTTTTGCACGTCTCAAATGAAATCCATGATGTTTAAAATCACAAAAAATGAAAAATGTATACTAAAAACAAAGAATTTTTTTCATAACATCTTGAGTATCTAGACCAGCGTTTTTCCATAGTTTTACAGCGGGTAGAGTACCCTATCGCCGGTAGGGGGATGCCAACCTGGGCCCGGTAGCTCCGAAGGCTCTCCGCTGCGAGCAGACGGCTACTTTCGTATACCTACCACGAATGACGCTTCCATTGTTATGAGATCACAATAACTGAAATTAGAATTGAATTAATACATTTTTAAAATTAATAAATTGAAATTAATTAATTAAAAAAAGTTTGGGGAACGCTGGTCTAGATCAGCGTTTTTTTTCTTTTTTTCGCTCTTTTTGGGGAGCGGCAGGTTGACCACCCTCAAATTTTTTCACAATATTGGAACCCAAAAGAGACACTGGACGCCTGTCGTTGGACCGTCTTATAAGCGCCACATTAGCGGTCATGATGGTCTATCTTTGCCCTGAATAGTTCTCCGATAATTATCTACACGGGATTTGTCACTGATATAAGAGAAAAATCTCTTTTACTGGTATGAAAGAAAAATCTGCGGAGCAGGGAAAGTTTGTTGGACCTTATTGCATAATGAAGACCTAACAAAAATTTTCCAGCTTTACGAATTTTGTTTAATGCATATTTTTTGCACCTAACCTAGTTTGAAAAACAATTTTTATTCTGATGATTTATTTTCAGGGATGCCGTTGTTATCTGCAAATGACGATCTGCCTGAATGGGACAGTAGCACGCATATAAACGTAAGAAGTCAGGATGGTCTTCCCACAGAAAATTCAAATCTGCAGGAGCCTGTGGCTGAAGAAGCAGCAGTGCATTCGCTTCCAGAATCATCTGCTGAAGAAGTTGTTCTGGATGAACCTTAATTAACACTGCGAGGGAACTCCATCGCTGATGAAGCAACTGTGCCTGCAGCTGCTAGCTCTTCATCGACAGGTGTTGAAAGGGTTGATCCTCAAAATTGTGGCTCAGTTACACATTCAAAAGAATTCGAACGATTTGCGGATTCTCAGTCACGTTGATCTGCGTTGACATCAACAGCTGGAACATCAGCCTCGATATCGAAATCGGGAGCATCCAGCTGCACAGATAGCCGGACTGAGTCTCTGCAGAAATCTGGACGAGTAACTGGATCCAGTCACTATAATCGGAGATCCCAAACTGGAGGCAACTGGCTGTAGCCACGAGAATCAGCAGCCACAACATCTCAGCCAGTGGCACAGTCCCAGTCTCGAGTACCACGAAGCCAGCAAGTCCAGGGTGCTCGAAGCACAGGAGGCCATATTGTCCCAGCAAGGGATGATTTCTCGAAAAAAGGGAAAAAAGCTGAAGAGGTCAGCAATCCAGGAGAAGTCGCCTTCATAACAACGTGTGAGGCCATGACTTTCTGGGCCTTGAAATCTTCTGAAAAAGTCTCCAGGAACCCGACTTGGTGAAACTTCCAAGCGCGGTAACGAGTCCCCACGTGCAACACGTACTCTCGCGAGTCATACGCAAGGTCACGCGCCGTATCTCCAAAACAAAGTGTCCTACGACGAAAATAAACATATTTTCGAACTCTCTAACCATTAAATGACTAATTAAAATTTTAATTAAAATTTCTCGAACGAAATGGAAATTTTAAATTAGAAACCTACATCGAACGAAAATATAGGGTGTCCTTTCCGTACAAATCCTAACTCAAGATTGAAATAAATGAAATTGAGATCGGGAAAAATTAAAATCACAATGCCGAAACCTACAGTCATGGAAAACGATCATGATAACCTAGATTTGGAAGGTGCCGCTGCACTTCAAATCCAAAATATTAATTCGGATGTCACAACGAGACCAATAATCGAAATTATGGTCCCAACTCCAGCCAAAAACACGGACGCTATCCCTAAAATAATAAATAGTTCGATAGGTCGCGGTAGGGGTTTCGCGAGAAAAACCATGGAAACCCCCATGAATAAAAATAGGTCAGAAAAAGACAGATTGACTCAGAAAACATATACTGAACCAACTCAAAATAACCGACACGTACTCCATGACCTTACACAAAACCCTAACAAAACTTCGACCTAGAAATCAATACCTTCTATTGGGATAACGAAGAGTTACCCGCAATAGGCGCGTTAGGCTCAATAAACAATCCCAGACAAACCAACAACAAAACTTTTGATTGCGATTTCTTTTTGAAAAATAATACACAGTTCATTTTAGAAACCGACGAATTTTTAGAAAGTGTAGAGTTCAATGAATTTATGAACCAACAAAAGGAAAGATTTTATAGAGAAAAGGAAGAAAGGGCAAATGATTTAAAACTTAGATTAAACCCGTCAGCTCATAGTTCTTTTGAAAACGAAAGAGAAAAGATTAAACCTAGTTACAGGAAAAATAAAAGCGCATCCCTTAATAGACATTCAGTACAATTCAACTTAAAAGATAATTTACAAGAACCCCGTCAACTTTCCCACAACAATACCGAAAACCGTAGTAGAACGAGAATAAATAATTTAAAATTACAGAACTCAGATGACAGTGAATCATTAGAGGACAGAAACACTTTAAACCAAAATAGGCGATATAGACTCTCGACAACAAGTAATAGGTCAAACAGACATTCTAGAATCCACACAAATAATACAGATACGGATAGCGAACCTGAAAATAATACAAATAATCAAACAATTCCAGCGACCTTTTTTTCCTTTTGGCCTGATATAAACGCCATTTCAAATCATGAGTAACTGGCCGATTAAATTTAGGAATAACAAAGAGGACAGTCCTGTGCATTTTCTGAACGAATTAAAAAGATTCAAAAGGGGATATAAAATAAACGACCGCGATATGTTAGAAAATTTGGGCGCAATACTAATTGAAGATGCAAAAGATTGGTGCGAAATAAATAAAAATTCCTGGCGATGTTTATCGGATTTTTTCGAAGATTTTAAAAACGCTTACATCGATGAAAGATTTTCTGAGGAAATTAGGCAAAAAATTAAATTTTGCAATCAAAAAAGGACACAAGACATTCACTCATATTTGACAGAAATCAGAAAACTTTTTACTAAACTTTACCCTAAAAAAATTCTGGAATGGGAATTGCGTAGAGCTTACGAGAATCTTAGAATAGAATATAAAATGTACATTAAACGTAACGACTTTGAAACTTTTGAGGAACTAGAAGACTTAGGAAAAGAATGGGAAACTGAGCTAGCCAAATCAAAAATTCGTGGGCAAGTTTTACAAATAACGGAACCTAAAATAGAGGACGAATTAGAACAAAAACGCAATAGCAGTAGTGGGATTCAAATAATTCGGAATATAATAATGATTTAAGGGAAAATAAAAACAACCAAAAGGATAACCAAAATGGAAACCAAAGTCAAAATAACCAGGGTAAAACACCTAACAAAAATCGATTCTCATTTTCACCATTTGGATTTCCATTCCCACAGTTTCCAAATCAATATCAAGAAAACTTCAGACCTAGATTCCCACCTAGATTCCAACCAAATTACCTACCCAGATTCACAAACAATAGACCCAGGTACCCTTACAATCCCTATTACCAAATGCTACCTATGTTCAACCAAATGTCATTGGGCTCGAATCAAGTTCAAAGCAATCCAATGATTGAATTCCTATAGGAAAAAGCCGAAAATAATTAAGAAAATAACGGTAAACAAAATCTCGAAAAATCAAACTACCGTAATAAAAATCAAAAATCGGTTAACTGTAATAGGGACCCACAAGAAAAAACAAATCCCAACTCAGAAAAAAAACAAGACTCAAACAGAAAAACGAATGAGAACACAAATAATTCCAGTTGTTATTATTGTGGCGTAACGGGACACTTTAAAAGGGAACTAGGGCCAAATATACTAGAACCTAGCACCGAAACGCCAGAAATCTCAAATTCGGATAAAGATGAAATTACAGAAACACGTTTTCATCTAATGACAAAATTCGAAGGTAGCTTATTTCGAATATTAGTGGATACAGTTGCCACACATTCATACGCTGGCAAGGAATTGTTGGAAAAAATCCAGAATTCAAAATTTTCAATTCTCAAACCCGTCTCGCGAAAATTAATAGTCGGGAACAACGAAATGGTCGACATAATTGGACAAGTAGTAATCCCAATTAGATTCGGAAAACACACAAAACATGTAATGTTCAGGTTGGTCCCAAAACTAAACTCCGTAGGTATTTTAGGCACGGACATGCTAAAAGCCCTACGGATGACCTTAAATTATCACTCGGAAACCTGGTGGTTACCAGGGAGTCCCCCCACCTACTATCATATGGAAGATTATCCAAAATCGCTCCCCACCCCAATAATTGAAAACAAAGCTGAAACTAAACCTGATGTTACAACAAAAGAGAAAGAAGAAGGTAAAAATGTAAAAATTAGGAATGAACCATTCGGTAAAAAAGAAGAAAATATGAAAATAAATATTAAACCGAAATTTGGAGTTAAAATTAATTTGAAAAGCACAAGAGAGCTTAACAAAAATAGTCTAAAGTTAGAAGATAGTGAAATCCCCATAGTACCTATCAATCCTAACCAATCCCAAAAAACCAAAAACGCCCAAATTCCAGTAAAAAACCCTACAAAGGATATCCCAAGCCTAATGAGCATCCCTACGAGCAACAAATTCCAACCCCTAGAGAGCATCCCCACCCTCGACACTAGCGACGACTCAAGCACTCAAGACTCAAATACAATAGGCAAACCAAGAATTAGGAAAAAGAATAAGAGAAACAATTCAGGAAAAATTCATTATAACAGTAAATACGATGATTCGTACAAGAATTGCGATAGTAACCTTTGGAAAAATAAAAAAGTTACTAATCGGGAAAAATTAGAAAAGGAATCTCAAAAAGCAAACGAGATAAGGGAAATAAAAAAAAAACCAATGGATTAATTTAAAAAATAATGCAATAAAATTGCATAATATTTCAGATAGGTTAGGAAAAAGCGATGAACAAAATTATTGTTCGCGAGAAATTTGCGAAGGTATTGTTGAGCTTAACGAAAGCCAACAATCTCAATTAAAAAAGCTTCTCGAAAATAAAATTAAAATACACCAGGGAAAGGAACATAGGGCGACTCATCTAACGAAACATAAAATTGACGTCCAGGGCCACGATCCCATTAAACAGCGATATTATCACGTAAGCCCAAAAATTAAGAAAATAATTTATCAGACAGTTGATAAATTATTAGAACAAGACATAATCGAACCGTCTTGCTCTGATTGGTCAAACCCTATAGTGATGATAAAAAAACCGGGTAAAGATTATAGATTCTGTTTAGATTTCAGAAAGGTTAATAATGTTACTAAAAAAGACCTCTACCAAATCCCACTCAGGACAGAAATACTGAACACACTAAGATCAGCAAAATTCATTTCAAAAATCGATTTAAAGTTAGCTTATTTACAAATACCTTTGGAAGAAAATTCAAAACCCATAACAGCATTCACAATCCCTGGAAAGGGCATGTACCAATTTAAAAGGATGCCATTTGGTTTAACCAATGCTCCAGCCACTTTCCAGAGACTGATGGACAAAATTTTTACTCCCGATTTGAAACCAAACGTTTTTTGTTACTTAGACGACATAATGATTGTGACTCAAAATTTCGAAGACCATTTAAAATATTTAAATATCGTATTAGATAAAATCAATGAGGCAAATTTAACGATCAGCCCGGACAAATGCGAGTTCGGCTGCTCGGAAATCAAATACTTAGGTTTTAAAGTTAACGAAAAAGGACTCTAAATAGACGATGAAAAAATACAACCAATTCTAGAATTTCCAAAGCCTAAAAATATTAAACAATTACAACGCATAATAGCCCTCGTGAAAAGAAAGACCAAATTTAGATCACATTTAGACCAGTTTCAAACCACGTTTGGTCTTTTTCCGGTCTTTTACCTTTCAGCCTATACCTGCATCAATTTTAGGGCATTGAAATAGACACCACTCTCTCTGTTCAATAAGAATAGCTGTCTGTATCAACAGACTAGCTATACCTAAAAGTCCCAAAGAACCTGGGATGATTTATTATTATTTACGAGATCTAGAAGGCTTCAACCAGTTGCCGTTATATTTATGGAACTCTGTCCCTCCCTCCATCTCGACATCTCTTTCTGTTGAAACTTACAAGAAAGAGCGCCTCCTTTACAATCTATGACTCGTAATGAGCCTAATAATGATGGGATATTGGGGGTTCAAACTGCCGGGACTAGAATATACCTGCCTATACTGTGATCTAAAGTTGGTCTTTCTTTTCACGAGGGAGGGATGGCAAGTTGGTACAGGAAATTTATCCCACACTTTGCCGAAATAATAGAACCCATGAACAGACTACTGAAAAAAGATAAAAAATGGGATTGGGGATTAGAACAAGATGAGGCTTTCCAAAAAATTAAAGATCTTTTAAATTCAGCACCAATTTTGACCTGCCCAGATTTCACGCAACCCTTTCAACTCGAAACTGACGCGAGTAATACAGGGTTAGGAGCCGTACTTACACAAACAATCAACGGTGTAAACTACGTAATCGCTTACGCGAGTAGAAGCCTAAACGGTGCGGAATCGCGTTACTCGGCATCTGAAAAAGAATGCCTAGCGGTAGTTTGGGCCATACGAAAATTTAGGACATATTTAGAAGGTTACAGCTTCAATGTAATCACGGACCACTTAGCGTTAAAGTGGTTCCATAACCTAAAAAATCCCACTGACCGACTAGCCAGATGGGCATTAGAATTACTAGAATATGACTACCAAGTCATATATCGTAAAGGTAGTTCAAATTTAGTCCCAGATGCTCTCTCGAGATCAGGAGAACCAGCAAAAAATATAGCGTTCGCATTAGCATATAGTACTGGAAACCCGAAAGCGGACGTAGACGACAAAACAGATGACTGGTACTCAACAAAAATGAGACAAGTTAAAAAAAGACCGGAAGAACACGAAAAAGGGCGAATCAGAGATTCACAGCTCTTTTTTTACAGAACTGACCCACTAAAATCTACTCTTTTACCAGA
>CAKNXH010074281.1:0-40572 GCA_932178445.1 Andricus quercusramuli | reverse complement strand
ATGTAACTAATATAGAGATGGGTGATGGAACTATTATGTCACTAGAAAATCACACGTGTTCCAAGAACGGAACATAAAGGTCATTTTCTTCTGTAACGCGGTTACTGTAAGGATATGTAACAGTTCTAGAATTCCGTGATGTAACTAATATAGAACAGTTATGTCACTAGAATGTGACACGTGTTCCAAGAACGGAACATAAAGGTCACGTTGTTATGTAACGCTTTTACTGTAAGGACATGTAACAGTTCTAGAGTTCTGTGATGCAACTTATATAGAACAGGGTGATGGAACTGTTATGTCACTAGAATGTCACACGTGTTCCAAGAACGGAACATAAAGGTCACATTGTTCTGTAACGCTTTTACTGTAAGGACATGTAACAGTTCTAGAATTATGTGATGCAACTTATATAGAACAGGGTGATGGAACTGTTATGTCACTGGAATGTCACATGTGTTCCAAGAACAGAACATAAAGGTCACATTGTTCTGTAACGCTGTTACTGTAAGGATATGTAACAGTTTTAGAATTCTGTGATGTAACAAATATAGAACAGGGTGATCGAACAGTTATGTCACTAGAATGTCATACGTGTTCCAAGAACGGAACATAAAGGTCACGTTGTTCTGTAACGCTGTTACTGTAAGGATATGTAACAGTTCTAGAATTCTGTGATGTAACTAATATAGAACAGAGTGATGGAACTGTTATGTCACTAGAATATCACAATAAAATCTCTAGAATTCTTTTGAATATGAATGCATCCCAATCACTATATGTAATTATTTCGAATTGTCTTAAATTGCTATGAATTATTTTCAATTTTCTACAATTTTTTGAACTCCTACATTTTTGTATGCATCAAAATGTCTAGTATTTAATCTCTCGACGGCATCTTTGTGAATGTGTTTGAGGTATTTGAAGCCTAAAAGGTGACAAAGATGGTTACGGTGCTCCTCAGGAATATTTTATTTTCGAATTTGTTGAGTACAGTTTTTTATTTGGGATATATCTGCAGATATTTAGGGTATGGATTCAAATTCTTTCAAATGTCTTAAATTATTTTAATACTTTTGAATTCTCTTCTAGTCGAGTATAGCAAAAATAAAATATACGAAAAATAGTTCAGTATATTTTCATATTTGGCCATACACAGTATTTTTATGCTACATTTTTGGATTTTTGTTGCTGTACACAATATTTTTATGCTATATTTTAAAAACAGTTAATTTTATTTTTGCTGTACACAGAATTGTTATTTTACCAATATTTTTAGTACAGTATATTTTATTTTTGCCGCACCTAATATTTTTCATTTAAGCAATAAAATGTACGTTGCTAAAAATGTTGCTTGAATAAAGTATGCTATTATAAAAATAGAGCTTAAAAAAAATATATTGTATAGCAAAAATAAATCATACTTCACTATTTTAAGCACATATTTTATTTTTTCTGTTCACAGTATTGTTATTTTTCCAATATTTGTAGTAAGGTATATTTTATTTTTGCCGCTCCTAATATTTTTCATTTAAGCAATAAAATGTACGTTGCAAAAAATATATTGTGCTAAAAATGTTGCTTGAATACAATATACTATCATAAAAATAGAGCATAAATAAAAATATATTGTATAGCAAAAATGAATCATACTTAACTATTTTCACCACATTACATTTTATTTTTGCAATAAACTATACTGTATTAAAAAAATAGTATGAATAAAACTACTTTATTTTTATTTGCGATATTTTTAATACCGTATTTTTATTGTTTAAATAACAAATTTTGTGTGGAACAAAAATAAAAAATATTCTGCTCAAAATATTGTTAATTTAAAAAATACTGTGTATAACAAAAATTAAATATACATAGCAAACACTATGTATAGTGAAAATAAAATATATTATGTTACACATAGAACAGTATATATTATTTTGCCATACAAAATATTATTATTATTCATGCTCTATTTTTTGCAAAGTATACTTTATTTTTGCTGTACACAGTATTGTTGAAATATATTTTTTCCATATTTTTAACACAGTATATTTTATTTTTTCAGTACACAATAGTTTGTATTAAGGAAATAAAATATACTCTGCTAAAAATACATTGTGCAAAAAATGTAGCATAAATAAAAAATACTGTGTATAACAAAAGTGAAATATACTGTGCTAAAAATAGAGCATGAATATAGTATATTATGCACGTACACGGAGAAAAATGTTTGGTAGCTCTCACCCTAGCAATGGTGGGAGCTACTAAACGGAGTAGTATATTATGGACAGACTAAGCTAGCGGTTGGATTTACTAAACGCCTGTTTAGTCACTATTACTACTCACAGTTATGTAGTGCCTACTGCGCATGCGGTCGCTTGGACGATTCTTGTTTAGTAGGATATACGAAGCGGGAAAGTAGTTTCTACTGCACAAGCGGTCGCATGAACGATTCTCGTTTAGTTGGATATACGTAGCGGGTATGTAGTTCCTGCTTGTATATTCCTAAATGTTTCTAATTTTTATTTTCCAATAATAAACATTCAAGAATATACAAACGTTTTTTATCGCCTCCTATTTAATCTCCAATAGTTTTAACTTTTAATGTCTCAATTCGTATGGACGTTAGTTGGAGAAAAAAAACTACGAACAAAATTTTTGAGGTTAGTATAAGAAGCGCGTCACCGCGTCGTTTATTCTGACTACATTTAGAGGTTACCTTCAAACACTTGCACAAAAGAAGGAAAGATATAAGTTTTTCCATCCCCATTCACTTCACACAGAACTAGTTCACGAAAAAAACACCACACAACGTTATAGCCTCTATATACTCCAAAGCGTACGTTCAGCACTACAGAAGCGTCCGACCTATACAAACAGGCACCGTCCATGTGATCAGGTGGGTAAAGAGGGAGGGGATGAAGCTGAGTAGTTCCTTTTACTAAACGGTGAGGTAGAGCTGTAGTTGCTTCTACTAAACGATGAAGCAGAGTAGTTGCTTTTACTGAACAGATAGTCAAGGTCCGTACTACTCTGTTTAGTAAAAGCCACCTAATGAAACTAAACAGCGTTTAGTAGATTTTACCCACCACGTAGTCATTACTACGATATTCTAGCTTACTAAACGGAAATAGTTGCATATACTATAACAGTTCTCTCCGTGTAGGGGGAGAAAAAGTGCCTTTCCCCCTTGAGGCATACGATATTTTCTATAACAAATGGATGATTTCAGACATTTCTCGAAATATAGTCATGATTTTAGTCCATATTAGATTTTGAATGAAGAAGCATGAAATTTATGCCAACTTATTCCCAATCATCAAAAACTTAATTAGAAAATTGCTGGACATTTTTGTTAATTTACAGCAATTTTAGAGGTGCTTAATGGTAACTTACCATGAATTTCCCAGAATTCAATTTAAAAATTCTATAAATTTGCGAATATGGTAACTTACCATAAATTACCCAAAATTCATTTTTATGAATTTCCGGAAATTTATGAAAATTCTCGGTCATTTATGGTAATTGTACCGGTAAATATGGTGACTTACCACAAATTACCCAAATTTTATTTTTAAACATTTCTAGAAAGTTATGAAAATTTTCGATCATTTGAAGGGTAGAAATGCAAAAGGAGTCAAGCGCCAAATTTTTGAAATCGGGTTTATTACCTCAAAAAATCAGATAAATTCTATTACACATGCCTGCCAAAGGATTTTTTTTGGGGCATCATTTTTCCAAATTTGTGTTCTTATGTTCACAGTCCGAGAAGCTTTTCTAACCACAAAGTAAAAAATCAAATTTCATTTTACTCGACACTGGCTACTAAGTTTTAATTACTATTGGGTCCCTTCCGGTCAGCACTGAATAAACTGAAACCCAATTCCTCATTTTTTGGAAATATGCAAAATTATTACTGCTATCGTCATTATTTTGAAGTTAAAATGTCAGTTTTACACCATTTCGAAGTCATAATTGGATTTTCAAATTTCGCGAAACTGCATGATTTTATTTTTTTATTTTTTGGAAATCAATTCGTCCATTCAATAGCTAGAAATCAAATTTTTAGTTTTTTCTTAAACTACAAATTGACTTCACAATTAATGTTGAAAGATGTTAAAAGTCGATACGGACCCAAAATCTGACCTCGAAACGTGACCTGTTTCATTCAATTTCTCGAAAGCGGATAGCTTTTTGTGAGCAAACTTTTTTTAGTTCGATAGAGGATGAAAGTATCTCGAAAGTACTTTCTTATTTTTTTCTTAAATGGTCCCGCTGAATTTACAACATATTTTTAGTCTCTACTGAAAAAAGTGAAAAATGGCGCTTGACTCCTTTTGCATTTCTACCCTTCATTTATGATAATTTCACCGGTAAATATGGTATCTTACCATTATTTACCCAAAATTAATTTATTCAAATTTCCATAAATTTCCGGAAATTTAGGAAAATTTTCGGTCATTTTTGGTAATTTTACAGGAAATATGGTAACTTACCAGAAATTAACCAAAATTCATTTTTGAAAATTTCCGGAATGTTATGAAAACTTTCGGCCATTCATGGTCATTTTACAGGTAAATATTGTAACTTACCATAAATTACTCAAAATTCATTTTTTTCCGGAAGGTTATGAAAATTTTCCATCATTTGGGATACTTTTACCGATAAATATGGTATCTTGCCATAAATTACCCAAAATACATTTTTTTATTTCCGGAAAGTTATGGAAATTTTCCATCATTTAGGGTAATTTTACCAGTAAATATGGTAACTTACTATAAATTATCTGAAATACATTTTTTTTAATTTCCGGAAAGTTATGAAAATTTTCAGTCCTTTATCGTAATTGTACAAGAAAATATCGTAACTCTCCATAACTTACGCAAAATTCATTTTTTTCCATTTCCGGAAAGTTATGAAAATTTCGGATCGTTGATGATAATTTTACCGGTAAATATGGTATCTTGCCATAATTTACCCAAAATTCATTTTTTTTTTCAAATTTCCATATATATCCGGAAATTCATGCAAATTTTCGAACATTTATGATAATTTCACCGGTAATATAGTAAACAGTAGTTCTACTTTGTAGAATGTTTGTAGGATATATTTGTTTTTCTTTCTTCATATTTTGAGAACAGCCCTTTCATATTTATGCAATATTCTTAGTGTAGCGTACAAGAAAAGTTATTTTTCTGAAGATATTTCATTACAGTTTTCTCGGGCATGGATGTAGCCCACCAGTGACAGCTTGGTTTTTTCGCGTGGGAAGATCCACTGTCTATCAGATTATTTTGGAAGTGTCTCTGCGGTATGGGAATTGTTGTTACCAACATACATGAAGAGGAAAACGATGCAAGAGTGGCGTGAAATCGCCAAAGAATATGAGCTTATGTGGGATTTTGCACATTGTGTGGGGGCCTTGGACGGCAAACACATCCGCATAGTGAAACCTTTTCGTTCGGGCAATGCCTTCTTCAACTACAAACACTTCTTTAGCATCGTGCTGTTAGCGGCTTGCGACGCACGTTACCGTTTTAAATTTGTTGACGTAGGCGACTTTGGTACTTTTATATCCTTACATATGCTTTTCTGTACTTAACATGAAATTCAAAAATTTCTAATAATACACTCAACGACTTTGAACTATTGCAATTAGCAGTTTTTTATTAACTCAGATATATATACAGGGTGTCCCACCACCTATGAACATGCCGGTACTGGGTGATAGAGGACAAAAAAATAAACAGAAAAGTCCTTTGACAAAATTTGATCTGGGCCTTAGTTTGGGCACAGTAAAGCTTCAAAGTTGGGCATAATGAACCAATCAGAATCGAGCTTTGGCAACCACTTGTTTGTCTCATAAGTGTTAAAATAGTGTGCGTGCTAGCGGTCTACTTCAGCTCCCGCAAAAATTTCACATTGTTGATCTTTGATTGTTTCTACAAGACGCGAAATTCAAGCCTTCACATTTTTTTAAATTCTTAGTTGTTCTTGCAAACGTTTATTACCGCCCTTAAAATAACATAACATTTGCTCACCCTAAAAAAGATGAATTTCAATTTGATACAGAACTTTCCTGACATTTCATGTAAGAAAACCAACAAAGATGTTTGATATTCAGAAGACCAAACGAACTTTTGTTCTTCAAAATTAATCTACAAGTCTAAGATGACAAAAAACCTTTCAAACCTCAAAAAGAAATTCTCTGTGATGTCTACGATACGTAATACTTTGCGATTCATTACAAAAATTTGTGTTACATTCATTGTAACAAACCTAAACAAAATTAAAAATGGGAAATCCAAACAAACTTTTGAACTTTAAAATTAACCAACAAGTCTAAGATAAGAAAACACATTTTTAACACCAAAAGTAATTGTTTTGCATGCGATGCAAATTTTTGATACATTTATTATTACAAAAACAATAAAGAAATCTAAAGTTGCGGAAATTACTTTTGGAGGTTCAAAATGTGTTTTCGAATTTTAAACTAGTTGGTTATTAAAAAAAAAGTTCGTTTCGTTTCCCGAGCTTTAAATTCTTTGTTTAGTTTTGTTACATTAAATGTAACAAAAATTGTGTAGAGAGTTGCGAAGAATTACTTTTGAGGATTTAAATATGAGTTTTCTTATCTTGGACTTGTTTATTTATTTTCTGGAACAAAAGTTTGATTGGTTTTTCCGGTTTCAATTTTTTGTTGGTTTTGTTACAATAAATGTAACAAAAAGTTCGCTATGAATCTCAAAGAATTACTTTCGTTTGGTACAAAATGTGTCTCTTATTTTAGAGTTGTTAGTTCAGTTTAAAGAATAAAAGTTCGGTTCGTTTCCGCAGCTTTAGATTTATTTATTGTTTTTGTAATAATAAATGTATCCAAAATTTGCAACGAGTCGCAAAGAATTACTTTCGTTTGGTGCAAAATGTGTCCCTTATTTAAGGGTTGTTAGTTAAGTTTAAAGAACAAAAGTTCGTTTCGTTTCCGCAGCTTTGGATTTCTTTATTGTTTTTGTAATAATAAATGTATCAAAAATTTGCAACGAATCGCAAAGAATTACTTTTGGGGGTCAAAAATGTATTTTTATATCTTAGACTTTTGTTGGTTAGTTTTAAAGAAAAAAGTTTTTTTGGATTTCCAATTTTTAATTTTATTAAAATTTGTCACAATGAATGTAACAACAAAATTTGTAATGAATCGCAAAGAATTACTTATCGTAGACTTGTTAATTAATTTTTAATAACAAAAGTTTGTTTGTTTTTCCGAGTTTCAAGTTACTTTGTTGCCTTTACAAAAAAAATGTAACAAAATGTCAGGAAAGTTCTGTATCAAATTGAAATTCATCTTTTTTAGGTTGAGCAAATGTTATGTTATTTTAAGGACGGTAATTAACGTTTGCAAGAGCAACTAAGAATTTAAAAAAGTTAAGGGCTTGAATTTCGCGTCTTCTAGAAACAATCAAAGATCAACGATGTGAAATTTTTGCGGGAGCTGAAGTGAACCGCTAGCACGTACACTATCTTAACACTTATGAGACAAACAAGTGGTTGCTGAAGCTCGATTCTGATTGGTTCATTATGCCCAACTTTGAAGCTTTACTGTGCCTAAACTAAGGCCCAGATCAAATTTTGCCAGAGGACATTTCTGTTTCTGTTTTTGTCCTCTATCACCCAGTACCGGCATGTTCATAGGTGGTGGGACACCCTGTATAGAGTATTTTATCGACCCAGGTTCCCTCAACGATGCAAGCATTCTTTCCAAATCGGTGTTTGGCCACTTGTTATCTGCAAGCAAGATACCTCTGCCGGGACCAGAACCTCTACCCTTCAGTGACATCGAGGCTGGGTACTTCTTCCTCGTGGACCAAGGGCTTCGTAATGGATCGCGCACTTTAAGACCTTTCTCCAGGCGCAGGGCTCTCACTGAAAAAAAGACAATTTTCAATTATAGGTTATTGGTCTGACATTGATAGTACAAGAATGTTCTCTTTATTATTAATAATTCCTATTCTTGAGTAAATTCGTCGTCAATTGTTAGGCACTGTAGAGGAAGAATAGGAGGTATGTATAGTCTTGAGTCGGGTAAATTGCCCTGGTAACGCACGGTAACAACATTGGTAAGTTACCGCGTAACTTACCCGACGTTTGTTCTCGGCAAGAATTTATGAGAATTTATTGTTTTCTCCTTACTAAATTCCGTGAAGTGCACTTCTGGCAACGACAACTTTCCTTTAATTATTATTCATTTGCTTTTTCAAATTTTTTATTTGGTGCACCAAAGACAAATTTCGAGAAAAGACAGAACCTAGAGAAAGAGAAAGAGAGAAGTAACCCAGAGCGGGTGCAGTTTTCACCGTAACCGTTGCTGCGCCGACCATAAGAGGTCTGCAGAAAAATCATGTTGTGGCTGGGCAGCGACGGTTACGGTTGATGACAGAAATATTACTTCTACACCAAGACAGTCACTGCGCGCCACCGTAAATGATTCTGCAGTGACTTTTGCGTCCGTCGCAGTAACAGTTACTGCCAGATTCCCGAGCCGTCGCGGTTACCACCGCAATGGGATTGGACGGTCTGAAGTCTAACGATATCAGCTGATTGTCGTCGCGCGTACTCGAATGTTTTTGTGTCGCTGTCACAAACGTCTAAATTTATTATATTGATTTTGGTGGCCTTAGAGAGCCTAAAATGAGCCTTCAATTCTTATGTACTCACTTTTATGATTAGTGTATATTTATTTTTTAGGGTACTTTTTTCGTGATAGGGTTTGTTTTTGAAAATCTACGCTGGAGGTCATGCAAGAGCCTTAAATGAGCCTACAATTCCGATGTATCCATTTTTATTATTAGTGCATATTTAGTGCAATTATCAGCACTTTTGTGTGAGGGGTAGTTTTTTTATGTTGAGAGTGGTTTTGGAATATTGATTTTGGTGGCGTTGGAGAGCCTAAAATGAGCCTTCAATTCTTATGTACTCACTTTTACGATTAGTGGATATCTATTTTTTAGGGTACTTTTTTTGTGATAGGGGTTGCTTTTGAAAAACTGCGCGGGAACTCATGCAAGAGCCTTAAATTAGCCCTCAATTCCTGTGAGAAGAAAAAAATTGATATGAGCAATATTTCTGCCATGGTACTGCTAGCTTGACGAAAAGCTGAGAGTACCATGCGTTTAAAAAAAATGCAGAGCCCAAGATTTGGCTTTTGGCTATTAAATGAGCCTTTAATGATCCCTTAATTATGACAAAGGTCTTACGTTTTTTGGACAAAGTGGTATTTCCAGGTTTACCCACATCGAAAAAAACACAGCAACAGCTTCTGCCTCCCTCCCACTCGCAAGTTCTGCGCGACGGCAGCGGACTTGGCAGTAACGGTAGCGGTTAACTCGTGGTAGTATTGTATTCGGATATTTCTTTAAAAGCGTAGAGGTGCTAAGAATACCTTATTCGCCTTATTTGCAAGACCATATTACAAGTGTTTTGAAACTGTAGGTATGCACCTGCAGAATGGGCTGATCAAGTGGACGATATGGAAAACATTATTCCTGGTAAATGGCGACAGGGAACAAAAGTAGCCAACGTTCAAAACAACGTCCCTGATGTTGGAGGAGTAATGGCAGCTGAAATTCAGCGTAATAAGTTGGCTGATTATTTCATGACAGAACAGGGATCAGTCAATTGGCAGTGGCGGCATCTGCGATGAACCATTGAAGCAGGGGAAATAGTCATGCATGATAATTCGACTAGACTCAAAAACAACACGTGAGTTGTAAATTGAATTCGAATCGAAAAAACTTAAGCCGAGCCAGCAGTTTAGATCAAGTCAAATTTTATTGAATCGACGCACAAAGCAAATAATAAATAAATCGGGTTTTGGGATAGACAATTTGAATTTTCTTCGAAAATGACACTTTTTTGCTCTTCCACATCGATTTAGGTGAAACAATTCGTACATGCATTTATTTCCAGAAAATATATAATAATCTATATAATTTATATAATAGAAGCGAAAGAGTCAAATTTTTTTGTTTTTTTTTTGCTTCTATTATTTTAATTTTTTTATTACTTTCACATCTAATGTATATAATTTTAGAATATTGCAGAAGATACGCCTCCTATTTTTAATGAGATTAAGCCTTAAATTCTACACTTAAAAATATATGTATTTAAATCGATAAGCAAAACTTCCCGAAACTTATAAAAGCGGAGCCTTACATTCAAATTCGACACGCTATTTTTCGCAACGTAAAGAAATTACAGAAAAAAAATTTTCAATGTTTGATAAAAAATTGAAAAAAAAAAAATTTTGAAAAAAAGTGTTCTGAAAAAAAATGTGTGCAAAAAAATGTTTGAAAAAAAATGTTGTGAAAAAAAATTGTTGAAAAAAAATGTGTGAAAAAAAAATTTGGTGAAAAAAAATGTTAAAAAAAAAAAAATTTGGTGAAAAAAAATGTTAAAAAAAAAATTTGGTGAAAAAAAATTTTGAAAAAACAAAATTGGTTGAAAAAAATTATTGAAAAAAACTGCTGGCGTTTATGCTATTTTGCCCCCCCCCCCGGGGGGGGGGGGCTACGAAACCCTAAAAACAAAACTTCAATCATTAAAACATTTGTTCAAGTTAAATGTAAATTTATTTCAAGAAGATACCAACACCAGTGTTTAAAGTTACCTATGCCAGTGTCTAAAGTACCTCATCTCGAATGTGCGCATGCGCAGCTTTTTCACCAGTGTCTAAAGTAAGCCATCTTCAAACTGCGCATGCGCGAAAATTTTTTCACGCACAGAGTGCTCAAATAAGGTATTTTAGGCACCATGTACATGCATGCAAACGTCAACTTTTGAGGTGGGTGTTGCAAAAAAGTCATTTTTTTTTCACATGCCATTTTGAAATTTTCTTAATCGACACTGGAAAAGTCTAAAATCGTCTAAATAGGCGATATTCGAAAAAATTCCAAACTTCTGACTCCTTTCCCCTCGGAAAATATTGATCTAAATGACAATTTTTTTTTTCATATACTATCTAATAGCAGGACACTATGGTCAAGTTTGATCCAGATCGAATATTATATATTTTTCGACTGATCTGCCCAAATTTGGTTAACATGAAAGATGCTATTTTTTGTAAATATGTCTTTGGATCATTATTTTTAGTGAATAATTCGTAGATATAATTCGTAATGTCTTCGGCATTAGCGATTAATAAGTTATTAATTATTGAACAGTAATTACAAAAATTACTGCAGATATTTTATTATGACGTTTTAATTATAAGTACATGTGTTTATGACATAGTTCATGTAAACTGCACTTAGTGTGAATAGTTAGAATAGTTTTTTCTAATACCCTTTTCAATAATCAATGAATAATTAATCAGCTATTCCGAATAAATTTAATACTATATCTAAAATTTTTATTTGGAATATTTAAAAATCTAAATATGTCTCAAAGTTAGTCGATTTATTCCTGAAATTTTATAATTTTACAAAATTTACAAATTTTTCTTTCAAATTGTTGCATTCTTATTAAAAACCTTAGAAAATCATTTCAAATGTTTTAAAATAATTTACAATTTTTCTCTTGGAATTCAATTTTTTTCATCAAAAAATCATTTGAAATTTTTCCGTGAATCTGAAGAAAATGTTCAAAAATCAGCAATCTTTATAAAATTTCTTGAAATCTCATCAAATTTTAAATTATTTTTGACCCTTCTTAAAAATAAATAAAATAATTCTGCTTGAACTTCTAAGCCTTCTAAATAGTTTAAACTTATTTTATTCGTATTTTTCCTGAATTAAAAAAAAAGAAATCCAATACTTGAAAGGTGATTGCCAAATCGAATTTGTATTCTGGGTAACACCTGGATTAATTGCAAGAAAAGAAGAAGAGGACTTACCTGTAGCAATCACGTCGAACTCTTCTGCGATGTATCTCGCAATATTTCTCCACATAGTTATTTTAAGATCTTTATCTTTATAGTCCTTGTGGGTTTTATCGTATAGATATCCGTAAGACTGCACGCATTTTATAAAGTAGGATAGGGATTCATCAATTTCATTCGTTTCCTCCACTGTAAATCTTGATCGTTTTTGCAGCGAAAAACAAATGAACACATATGCGCGCGCCCGCCACGTGCCGGTGTCCGGAGATACTTTTTCTCGCTCTGAAATGTTCCATACTCATGCGAAAGAAAGAGAAAGACCATGAACCTAGCTGCATCGTCCGCGCACATATTCACGACGTACAAAAAGCCGGCAGTATAACCATTTCCTCGCGAAATTTTGAGGGCCGGTCGAAGGAGCACGGAAATTAATCCGAATATCATCCGGTAGAATCCGAAAGTTGTACGGCCTGATGGATTCCATCAGTCCGGGTTAGATCCGGTTGAGTCCATATTTTGTACGGTCTGACGGATGCTATCAATCCGGATTGTGTCCGGGACGCCATCCGGATTCTATCCCGGTGTATTTACGAATTTTCCGTATGAAGTAGAACAAAAAAAATAATAAATCTGTATATCCCTCCACGAAAGGTCTTATAGAACTATATAGAAAAAAAGTCTATGTGCAAAAAGTCGGTTATTGTCACGAAAAACTGCTACCAGATGCGTATAGAACCTGCATTACTATATGGATCTACATGGAATTACCTACAGCCGCCGAGGGTATTTCTATATGTTTCTGGTGGTATTTCTACTTTGCTTTGAGGAATGCCTATTTGGCCCTTATAGACCCCTGGATCTATATGGATCTATACGGCGTAACCATTAGTAGCTGAGGTGGTTTCTATGGGTTTCTGGAGGTATTTTCACTCGATTTGAGGAAATGCCTTATTGGTCCTCATATACCCTATCGTCTATATGGATCTACACGGAAAAAATTTGTACTTGAAAAATTACAGAATTAGTTCCGATGTGGCGGATATGAGGAAAAATCCGTAATAATTACAGACCTACGTTACTTTAAATTCTACAGAACTTTTTCTATGAGAATTAAATATAATGCAGAAAGAATTCTTAAATGGGACAGTAATTTTAGCAACAGGAAGCTTTAAAATTTGCGAAACTAAAGTCCGTTAAAAACAAAGTGGAGGACTGGATATTTTACAGAACGCTTCTCAAATACAAAACACGGCAGAGTTCTGTGATTTCTACATCACCGCGCCGTCGTTTCCAACACGAAAAAAAATTCCGATTTATATACTACTACTTTGTATATTAGAAGGAAGGAAGCAAGGACGGACGGAGGACACACACAAGAGACACATTCTTAACTTATTGTACGCACACAAACATAATATGATTCTATAGCCTAACCTAACGTATATATATACATGGTATAGTGCACGCAACGCACTTCCCTAAAGCAGAATATCGCACGCTGAGGATATTGGCCGAAGTGGTCCTTATATACTAACCAAGACAATTTTCACCGCTTGTGAGAAACGACCAGTGCCGGACCCAAAATTTTTGGTCAACATTTTTGGTCAAAAATATTTGAACATTATTAAATATTTGATGTCGAAATGTTGTATGCTTTACCATATCGCTTAAAACAAATCATACAAAAATTATAAGAAAATGTTAAAAAAATGTATGGGTAAAAATTCCAAAATATATGCGTCGATTAAAAATAGTGTAGCAATGACTGAAGTAAATACTAATATGAATAAAAAGTAAAACTTGGAAAAAAAAACTTATAATTAAAACTTTGCCAGAACAAATATATACTTTGATGTTCAAAAAAACATGAAAACAATGTTGGGAAAAATTGATTTTTTCGACCTTTTGAATTTTCAATTTTTTACCTTAAAACTAATAATTTTAAAATGTGGTAGCCGCTAGACCGGTAAATGTCCAGGATTTTTTTAAACCCGGAAAACCAGAAAGTGGCAAATTTAGTAGTTAAACAAGTGGAAACGTTCGATTGAAACTTTGTAAACTATTTTCAATTTTTAAATAATTTAAAGTGAATAGACTCATAATTAAACTCTTTCATTTAATTTCAAATTATACGCGTTCAAATATTGTTTCAGATTTAAATATTCCATTTTTAACCCATTGCGAATTGAAATTTTTTAATTAAAAAAGGCATTTTCAAAATATCTAGCAGTATTGGGTTGTTTATTTAAAATAAGCAATGACATATAAATCAAATATTCAAAATTAAACAAATTGAAAGTGAATTGTTTCAAATATAAAGTCTTACATCGTTGAGTGTAAAGTTTAACCTTTTAAGGTAAGAATTTTAATTGTCTCATTTTGTTGAATTTTGAAACTGCAAGTGAAATTTTTAATTTATAAATAACAACTGACCAATTATTTATTGCAAACGACTTCAAATTAAAAATTTGATTTTAAACCATCAATTGAAAAATGTTTAATTTTTAATGTTTCTAATCAAAAATGTCTTCAAAATTATATAATTTTCAAAATTTAAAAATGTATTGATTCATTCTTCCATTTAGGGCATGGAAAATAAAAACGTGGATTTATATGTCATTTCATTTAAAATTATTCCATTGAATAATATTGAGAGCTTCCTTTTTATACGCATGAAGTATTCAGCGTTTAAATGAAAACAATTTTAAGCTTCAATGCCAATAGTTTATAATTCAAAACTCAGGACGATAATACGAACAGGAATTTACTAGAAAAAATCAAAAAAATCTTTCACTTTTATTCTGGCATCAGTAGACAGATTGATTACCTGCCCCTGCTTTTGGTTAGTAAATTTCAAAAGTTTCACAGCTTCTGATTGGTTACCAATAAATCGAACACGACCAAATCGTCACGCGCTTTTACCATTGAATCGTATAACTTTATAATAATAATTCCACGCGGAAAATGAAAATTTCTACCTAAATTTGTGACCACATATTTCCCAGATCTGCTCAGAAATTTCCATTATTTTCCCGTATTTTTCAAGATACACAAGATTCCAGACAAATTCCCGGATTTCCCGGGTTGCTAGATATCCTGATTTTACAATTCGGAATTTCACACTTTTTAAATTTGAAATTGTAAACTTAAAAAATTGAATTCTTTTAAAATATCGTTTAATTTTAAACATAATCATAATTAATCATGCATTAAATGTTTTAATTTCAAAAGTTTAAATGTGAGGCGATATAATTATAAAAGTTTCTATTAATGTTCAGTATAGCAGGATCCATTTTTAATGTAAAAATATATTTCTTTCTATAGTAATGGACTTGTAAAAAAAATATATTTGTGTTGAATAAAACAAAATTCAGTTTACAGATTAAGACAACAATCATTATTATTTTACTTGAACTGAAATATAATTTCCAGTTTCGAAAATATTTTTGATACAAAAAATTTAATTTTTGGGAATTGGAAATGATTTTTAGAAAGTAGCGTATCAAGACAATGAATTTAAAAATCAGTTAAAACCAATTCTTCTACTTTCCAAAAGGTTTAAGATATGAAATAAAGCAAATTTTGTATGGAAAACTCTTGTTAATACATTTATAAAAATAGGTACTTAAACCTATTGAATAAATAATACTGGAAAAATCCACTATATGCGCGCACTAATTAACCTTTCTGTAGAGAAAAAAAACTAGGTTTATTCTCCAGGAAGGTGAAGGATACATTCTCCTATAGATTTCACAGAAAATCTTATTTGATTCGAGAACATTGTATATGATTTAAAGAAGTTCCTCTAATGATAGCGAAAAATATTCCAGTAAATTAAATATAAATGTCACAAGTGTTTTGAATTTACATAAAATTATTACGAAAAGCAGATTCTTTTTTACATTCACAAAGTAAGACTTGCTACGTGCAACATAATCCGAAACCTAACTTTCAAGATTTTTATAACATTTCATTCATTGAATATTATATTCATTCATGTAATATTATAATATATCACTTTAGTGACTTTTCTTTCAAAAAAATTAAAACAAAGATTCCAAGGGTTAACGACATTATTAAATTCAGATCTACACCAATTTCCTAGTTTTTTTTTCAAAACCACTGAATTCAATGGATTTTATTTAAATTTTCAATTTTTCAAATTCAATTTGAAGGTTTTTGAATTCACCTCAAATTCTATGAATTTTATCAGATTTTTATTCACTAATTCTATTTCACTAATTCTATGTGGGTTTCTAATATTTTTCTGGATGAATAACTCTGAAGAAGAAAAATAGAAAAAAATCTGGGATATATAGCTTATTTAAATATTAAAACAGCTCCTGATCTAATAATCCTGTCAATTGTATTAACATTTTAGTGAAATTGTGTAAGTCTACTCCTTCCAAAACTACTTCCATACACTACTGAAAAAATTAAGTCTATCTACTATGCGATAACTTTATTTTTATTACATCAGTAAAATTGTTTATTTTGTGCTGTAAAGGTTGAAAACAATTTAAATCAATTATTTCAAACGTTCAAGCATTTTCAAGCTTCGACGATGTCAAAATAACGAACTATTATACATTTTTGGTTTTAGGAAGTCACCTCATTTACAGAACTCATTAATGAAGCACTTTTCTCAGTAAATTTTTAATTAATGAGATTTTTTGTCAAGAAAATTAAATTTAAAAATATTTTAAATTTAGATACAACGCTGTGTTGAATAACGAGAGTTAGCTTCGTTACCAAAGTCGTACACAATTTTAAAACCTCACGTGAGCAATTGTTTATCAATTTTCAAAGTAATTAGTTTAAGATATAAAAAAAAACTGGGACCAATGCGAAATGTACATGGTGATTCCATTGATTTTTTGTTTTTGTAATTTTGATTATTGATTATTTATTGAATCTCGCTGATGCGATGCCGGGACGCACATCAGTGACACACACTGACGCAACGCTACTGTCGTATCGCAACTGTGTTTGCGACACACACATGTGCAGCGCGCCGCCACGTCCATGTATTCCAAAACACAGTAGAGTTCTGTAATTTGAAGCGACCGAGAACCGTGATTCTCACAGCACAGATGTAGTTTCTCTTCAACTTATTCGTAATAATCATTTTGAACTTTTACGGCACCGATTTTTAGTACTTATTATCAGTTCTGTAATTATGACCCAACAGTTCAAAATGATTTACAGAACAGTTATTGTTAATTCACCGAATTTTTCTCATATCCGCCACAACGTAACCAGTTCAGTAATTCTTCCAGTACAAATTTTTTCCGTGTATACGGAATTACCATTAGAAGCTTCAGGTGGTTTCTATGGGTTTCTAGTGGTATTTTCACTTAGTTTTGGAGTTTGCATCATTGGCCCTTATAGACCCCTGTGTCCATATGGATCTATATGGAATTATTAACAGCGACTGAGCTGGTTTCTATGAGTTTCTAATGGTATTCTTACTTGATTTGAGGGAATGCCTTATTGGTCCCCATAGACCCTAGGGTCTATATGGGTCTATACGGAATTACCATTAGTAGCTGATGTGGTTTTTTATGGGTTTCTAGTGGTATTTTCACTTAGTTTTGGAGATTGACTCATTGGCCCTTACAGACCGGAATATACATGAAGGGTGGATATTCAAAGTCGTATAACCGCCAATTTTTCGAATTTTGTTTTATTTTTTATTTCGAAGCGTTTTTCCGCTCTCCTGTAAGAAATTGGAAATGGCGGTTATACGACTTTGAATATCCACCCTTCACATATAGAACCTGTTAGAATTACTGTTTGGAATTCCATATAGAATACATTTTTGTAAATTTGTATAGAGGTCGGGACACAGCGAGAGGTCTTGAACATCCTGTAAGAAATCTCCATATAGACACTAGTAGAATTTCTGTTTAAAATTAAATATAGATTACATATTGGTAAAATGCATATAGATCCGTATGGAGGTCGGGACATGGCGAGATGCCTTAAAAATCCTGTAAGAAATCTTCATATAGACACTAGTAGAATTTCTGTTTGGAATTCCATATAGATTACATATTGGTAAAATTTATATAGATCCGTATAGAGGTCGGGACATAGCGAGATGTAGGAAAAAATCCTGTAAGAAATCTCCATATAGAAACTAGTGGGATTTCTATTTGGAATTCCATATAGATTACACATTGGTCACATCCACATAGATCCGTATAGAGGTCGGGACATAGCGAGATGTCTTAAAAATCCTGTAAGGAATCTCCATATAGAAACTAGAAGAATTTCTGTTTGGAATTCCATATAGATTACGACTTGGTAACATCCATATAGATCCGTATAGAGGTCGGGAAATAGCGCGATGTCTGAAAAATCGTATTTGGAACATCCGTATAGATACTTACAGAAACAGAGGTTCTTTTTGGTATTACATGTAGAAATCATTTCAAGTTCTGTTTGGAATTCCGAATCGAATACAATATTTCAACATCCATATAGATCCGTACAGATTTTCAATGTGGCTAAATCTCCCTAAGTGGCACTGCCATTTGAAACCACCAGAAACTTATAAAAACTCATAGAAATTCTATATGGATCTATGGGATATTTAAAGGAGGGATTGTCCGGTAGAATCCGAAAGTTGTACGGTCTGCCAGATTCGATCAATCCGGATTGTATCCGATCATATACGTTTTCTATGCATTCTGACGGACCGAATAAATGTTATATAACAAGGTTATACAGGGTTTCCCAGACTCAAGTGTCCGGACTTATATAGCCGTATAAAAATGTTAAAAAAAATGGAAAATTCCTTTTCCAAGAATCAGTTGAAGTTTTAGTTTTTTAGTTATAAAACATTTAAGCTGGACCAATCAGGAGCGCCGTATAAACAGCCGTGTGTGCGTGAACGGGATTCCAACGTAGTGTTCTCCCGTCGCTAACCCCACCTCTGCGCTCGCTTCGATAACACTGCGTTGAAATCTCGTTCACACACACACGGCTGTTTATACGGCGCTCCTGATTAGTCCAGCTTAAATGTTTTATAACTAAAAAAACTAAAACTTCAACTGATTTTTGGAAAAGGAATTTTCTATTTATTTTTTTCATTTTTATACGGCTATATAAGTCCGGGCACTTGAGTCTGGGACACCCTGTATAAGGAGTTTACACTCGAGAAATCCATTCTTCATTTATTTGACGCTCACAAACCTATTTCTATAGCTTATAACTTAACACTACTACATACAACGCACTTCACTAACGCAGAATATCGCACGCTGGGTATATCGGTCGAAATGGTCCTTATATCCTAACCAAGAAAAATTTCAGCGCTTGTGAGAAACTACCAGAATTGTGTCGGTCAAGTCTGTCCTTTGTACGGTCTGCCTGATGCGATAAATCCGGATTGGGTCAGGTCGAGTCCGTGTTTTGTACGGTCTGAAGGACGCGATCAATTCTAATGTGCCCGTTCATGTCCGTGTTTTGTAGGTTCTGTCGGATGTGATGAATCCGGATTGTGTCCGGTCATGACCGTGTATTATATGGTCTGACGGATGCGATTAGTGCGATTTTTGCTCGGTCGTGTTCGGCCATGTCCATGTTTTTTGCGGTCTGGCGGATGCGATTAATCCGGTTAAGTCCGAAATTTGTACGATTTTCAGGAACGCGATTAATCCGGATCTCATCCGGTTAATTCCGAAATTCGTCCTTTCTGACAAATGCGAATAATTTAGATCTTATTCGTTGTTGCCAAATATTTGTCTAGTTATTCGCGAACGCAATACACCCTAATCTTATCCGGTATAGCAAACTGAACTAAAAAAATGAAATTCGACACAGTTGTAGAGTACCCAGGAAACAAAAATCCATTCACTTGCGTTTTAATGAGTTTTGATGACTTTTGAATTGCGTATCTGTCACTGGAATTCCAGATTGCCACCCATTGGTTAGGCTGACTTTTGAATGAGACCATGAGTTTATTAATGGACAACTTATTTTTTTCTGAGACCCATTCAGTAGCGATTATGAATGGGTATTATCTGACCTAGGAACAATTAATAGTTCCGATAAAAAATAATTTATTAAAAGTAACAAAAATTAATTTAATTAGCTTAAATAGGGTTACCATCCGTCCTGGTTTTTCGGGACATGTCCTCTTTTTTCGAGGTCTGTCCTGGTGTCCTGGTTTTTTTCTTGAAAATAGGCAAAATGTCCTGGTTTTTTGCGAAACCAAGATTTTTGACAGCAAATATTTTATATTTTTATTTTTCTACAGCCGCAGTTGTATGTTTTAGCATGATACTAAACGCGACTTTATAGAAATACGCGCGCTATTTAAATTCTGAATTTAGTATGTGAATTGTGCGCTAAAAGCGCTAGTGTATAGTATATAGTTTTTTGTGGCGGCATTAACGGACGTGATAGTATGCATGTTGCAATATCGGTGCTTATTCTGAAATTCCCCGGACATAACGCCAATTGTGAGAGAATTTTTTCATTGGTTAAATCTCAATGGCCTGATGAACGGAACCGACTTTCGGTAAAAACTGTGTGAGAACTTATGTCAATTAATTCAATTTTAACTAATTGAATTATAAGCAATTTTACGAATATTCACTCAAACCGAAAAACGTGAATATGTTGCATAAAATTAGTAGCAAAGCTAAATATTAGCGATTGAGTACTTTGCACACCTGTATAGTGCTTCGGTGTACATGTATTTATTTATAAATACAGTAAGTTATAACTTTAATAATTAAAAATTATAATTATATTAATGAATAGATAATTAAATTATCAAACAACAATAATTATAAGAATAATTTACAACTTTTAAGCAAATTCTAGAATACATAGTCTACTTTTATTTATAGACTATTTACTTTCTGGCATTTTAATTAATTTTGTTGAAAATTATTTTTCACATATTTGCATCCCACTACATCTGAATGTTGAACATTTATTTATATATATTACACATATTAAAAACTGATTTTTTTCTTTCAATTTAAGCTTATAAAATCTCGTTATCATTGAAAGTAACAAATTAATAAGTTACAATCTTCAGGTTATGAAATTTCACATTCACCACATATCAATTTTAAATTCACAAAAACTATCACTCACGTTTTATTTTATAAAAGTTATCTTTAACAAAAATGCAGATATTGAAATCCTGAACATTTAGATGTTTGGGATGCAAATATATATGAGCGGATTGCGGAGTTTGTTTCTGACACATGCACTACCTGTAGCCATTAGGATGTGCACTGAATAAAGTGAATGGCACTGACACATTCAGTGTAAATCTTATAATTCCTGTACAGGATAATTGATTGAAATTATTGTGAATATAACCTGGGGTAACCCATACGTGTCAGATTCACGCTCATACAAAGTTGCTACTTGTGTATCGTATTTTTACCATTGAGTGTGATCTTTTAAGATCTCCATTTCATATTGAATTTCAACCCATTCATGCGGACATTAATAAATCGTAAAATGCCCATAGGACATATTTGAGGTTAGTCAGCCTCATTCAAGTCTATTCACTTAGCATTTTAACGAATGTGGAATGGCAGATTGAAGCATCGCGCACAGGCGAGAGATTAAAAATGTGGCCAACCGATTGGATTTTTATTTTTTCAATCTGCAAATGACAGATACGCAATTCAAACCGACTCGCTTGCTATCGGTTCCTTTTCCAAGGTATTTAATTATAAATGAGCGAAAACAGGATGTTAAAAAGTTGTACGAAAAGTAATTTTTGATAACATTTTTAATGCACTTTTAGGAAAGAAATTAGAACACTTTCGAATGAAATACAGTAAATTTCCTTTTATTTTAAGGACCTTGAAACGTAACCGACCAATTATTTTAAGGCTGGAGGGGCCCCAACCTCTACTGTGATTTCCAACTTTATTTTTATCAACGACGTTCATTGGCTGCCCGGCTTTGTATCGCTGCGCTTGCGCTAAGCAACTTTTTCAACTGCGCATTTGGCGAAAACCGCGGTCGATTTAAAATCAATAAATACTATCAATATGAATACAGACAAATACCCCCCAAAATTCTTAGAAAAGTTGAAAAATTCGCGGTCGTTTAGCATGACAGTGTTTTTCAAGCGCCTTTCAAGTGGTTTTGTTGACGTATGACAATTTGCCAACTATAACTCAAGATAATATATCACAAAACGACTCAAATATTTCGCGCAATAGTGAGTTTTCCAGCATGGCTTTGCGGTCATGCTGGGCTAGTCGTGGAAAGGGCAGCCGTCAGGAAGGTTAGCATATGTGGGACTGCCATTGCACACGCGTTTTTATTCTAAACACAAAGGTAAATTATAAAGGTCTCGATATTTATATTTTTCAAGTGTTACGCGAATACAATCAACTATCCGAAAATTGAGGTGAGTGTACCCGTTTCTGATCAAATCGATCTGATTTACTTTTACGTTTATCATATTTTCTCGAAAACGTCGTGAGACGTATTCCCGTGACGTCTTGAAGAAATACTCAATTCAAGGCTTCCCGCTCTTCGGGCACCTTTTTTTTCATTGGTCAGCCACAGACGCGGAGGAGAGTGTACAGGGACCGCGGTGGGAGGTGACGAAACTGCGCAACTTAAAATAAGTGCGCGTAGGGGGGTTAAACTAAGTGAGCTTTAAAATAAGTGATCTTTAAAATAAACGGAAGTTTACTGTATGTTGAATAGTGAAATATTACGTACAATAATAGCATACAGTTTAGAGAACAGTAAAACAGAAACTATTTAAATCAGTTATTATCATTCCCGTCCACTGATCCTTCTTCCACATCATCGTCAATTCCATCGTCATTCCCATCAACTGTTCCTTCCACATCATCGTCAATTCCATCATCATTCCCATAAACTCCTTTTTTTCCACATCATCGTCAATTCTATCAACATTCCGATCAACTGCTCCTTCTTTCACATCGTCATCAAATCTTTCATCATTCCCATCAACTGCTTCTTCTTTCCAGGAGAGCTGTAGATTCACTTTCATGAACAGATTCATCTTCTCTCGGAACCATATAGTTATCCTCATCTTTGTTCAAAAGCTCATTAGCTTTCTCATCATTTTCCGTGTTACTATTCACGTCTTTATCGGAATTCTCATTACTTTTGTTTGTTTTCTAAGTTTCATTTTCGCTTTTGTGGTTTTTTTTCTGACGTCCTACCCAAAAACGAAAGCAAAATATTTAATTTTTTCCGATACGCCCTACTATGCAGTAGAATTTTCCTTTTTCACTTGAATGTCACCAAATTACAACTGAAACCTGCGGATACATTTTGGATAGAATCGGACTGATTCCTGAGTCAATGTTTCTGACCGGATAAATTTCGGATATAAGCGAACGATTTCCGGATTTCATTTGCATTTCACGATATTACAACTTAAACCAGCGGGTCAATTTAGAATAGAATCAGACTGTTTCCGGAGTCGATATTTTTGACTATACGAATATCGGATATAAGCGGATGATTTTCCGTTTTCACTTTAATTTTACCGAATAACAACTAAAACCTGCGAATTAATTTCGGATAGAATCGGACTATTTCCGGAGCTGATGTTTAAGACCGAACAGATTTCGGATTTAATCGAACGATTTTCCGTTTTCTCTTGAATTTCACCAAATTACAACTTAAACCTGCGGACTAATTTTGAATAAAATCGGACTCTTTCCGGAGTCCGTGTTTTTGACCGAACCAATTTCAGATTTAAGCGGACGATTTTCCGTTTTCACTTTAATTTCACCGGATGACAAATAAAACCTGCGGATTAATTTCAGATAGAATCGGACTATTTTCGGAGTTGATGTTTTAGACCGGACAGATTTCGGATTTAATCAGACGATTTTCCATTTTCACTTTAATTTCACCGAATGACAACTTGAACCTGCGGATTAATTTCGGATAGAATCGGACTGCTTCCGGAGTACATGTTTTTGACCGGAAGAATTTCGGATTTAAGCGGACGATTATACGTTTTCACTTCAATTTCACCGTATGACAACTAAAACCTGCGGATTAATTTCGGATAGAATCGGACTACTTTCGGAGTTGATGTTTTAGACCGGACAGATTTCGGATTTAATCAGACGATTTTCCGGTTTTACTTTTACAAAAATAATTTCAGGTACTGAGTCCCAGACTAATTTCGGATCAAGTCGGAATCTTTCGGAACATATTTCGGAAAAAAATCGTGAATCGGATTGATTTCTGATAAATTCGGACCAATTTCGGAATCCGAAATTTTTAGCAGGGATATGCGTATTTAACGTCATAGGTTCGTTGTGACCAACAGTCGCAGCGAGAAAATGAAAAATACGAAACGGCAAAACTGCTGGGATAGTTGGCAACAACGTGCGTATGACGCCAAATACGCATATACGTTCGAACGTCAACGTTTACGACTCTCACTGTGGAGCGACCCTGACAAATATTATAAGATTTAAAGTTATTCGGCGTTGTTGCTATGGATAAAGTTACTTTCGAAGGTATTTTAATAGACGTTGTGATGGAAATTCCACCCTTGTACAACGAAACTTCAAAACTGAAGACCTGGAATGGAGTCCGAGAGACAGCATGGGCTGAGGCCGCCCGAGAGGTGTCACAGATATGTGATTTAGAATTTGACGGTAGGTTTTTATACGATACAGAGAAGCGCAGAGGTTTTCCACCTAAATCGGTGAAAAAAGAAATTTGTCGGGAATTCGTTGAGTCAGGGAATTTTTTAATTTCGTGAAGAAAAACCGTCCTATAGCTTGTATCCATCGAGTAAGAAGATCGAGTGTATGACTTTTTGAAGGCAACTAAGATTTTGCGATCGAAAGAAGCAATAATACTCTCTGAGAAATTGGTGAAATTTCATACGTATTTTACGTAGAATTCTAGTTATCGGGCTTCAGAATGCCGCGCTTCTTGAAAATTTGAAACAGACAATCGCCGTCTAGGTCGATCACATTCAACTCATTTTACTCCTCGAATTCAACGGTGACAGTAGAAAACTAGATTACCGACTTTTCTTTACCGAAAAATGGGTTAATTGCATAACAAATTATAAAAAAAGACACTTCGTGGTAAAAATCTTGTTTCGAAAAATAAATTTTTGATAATAATAATTAAAAAGAATTTTTAAATAAAATTGCTGCTAAAACTTTAACATAGTAATAATTTTCTTCAACCTTTTATAGTTGATATTTATTAAAATTATGGTTTTAACGGGAAGGGGGATATAACATTATTTTTCCCGTATTTTGTAGCAAAAAAATATGTCATACTGCGATATTCCCTCCTTAAATTTTGATTTTCTCGAAACAAAAAAAATTTTCGTGTCAAACATTTTAAATTCTTATTTGTCATTCCCAGATCGCGGGCGCAAGTTTTAATTTCTGTAAAAAATGGTAAATTGGATTTTTAGTCTTTATCCAAAGCCGATTTTGAAAACCCATAATATTTAAATCTACAAATTTTTGTTCGATTTTTTCAGATTTGGTTAACTTAGTTATATCAAACTTTGCTTACCCGTATTGAAAAAGCCTAAAGTATTTGTTTATTAATTTTGAATAGTTTTACAAAGTTTTATTTGCTTTAACAATTTTAGGGATCACAGTGTTTCCCCTATTCCCCTGCGTATCCTTTTTTCAAATTCCTCTTATTCCTCCTATTCTCGAAAAACTTACCCTTTTTCCTCTTTTAATTTTAAATATAAAATATTTCAAAACAAAATATTTAAATCATGCGGGAAATTCTCATCAATTAGTAAGTGTACGAAAGAACTATAAAAACTATTGTTCGTTTCACGCTTATATAATTATATTCTAAAAAATTTATATGAATGAAATTACATTTTTTCATTGTGTAGGAAAATAATAATATACATCTGAATAATATTGAAGTACTCAAATAAATTATTTATAAATAAATAAAATACAAAATAAATGATCTAAAAAAAGAAAACAATATATCGTATCACAATTATAACTATATGAATGGCAGAAGTTGTAAGTGCGTATAAGTAGTCCATTGAAAATGAACACTCTTAAAAAAATCTTTAGGCTGAGACATTTTAAAGCATGTTAAAAATGTAAAAACTAGAGACAGAAGTTATTGGGAAGCGTTAATATATTACGTCACATTATTTTCGACCTTTTTACCCCCCCCCCCCCTTCCCTCATCACCGTTACGTAAAATTTTTTTACATTGTAATAAAAAACATAATATAAATTTTCTAAATAAAAAAAAGGTTTTTCAAGATGAAGTATTATCTAGAAGTAAATAAATAAATATTTTGATGTAACACTGAATGCTTCTCCAATATTTTTTAGTCATACAAATATTGAAGTTGCTTGATGTAAGTTCTAATTGAAATTAAGCAATTTAAAACTTTTTCCAGTACTCTAAGGAATACAAAATAATATTAATAATAATACAATAAAAAAATTGCAAATAACTATTTATTTATTAAATGTTTTTAAATACTTAAATACTTAAAATTTACAAAGTATTAGTAAAAATTCGAGTCTTTTAAAAAAATTTCTAGGACTTTTAGAAGCCTAGAAGAAATTAAGAAATATTTGAAAAATTTTCGGAAATGTTTCAAAGTTCTTAAATATTTCTGATCTATTTAGAACGTCTTAATGCCGGAAAATATTTGTAACTGACTCGAATTTTTCTTGAAATTTTGAAAAATCATTCAAAATGTAAGAAAGTTGCCTGAGTGGGACGATGGTCGTGGGGGTTAAGGCATAGGCTTTGGACCCACTTCGTCGGCTTGCGGGTTCTATTCTCGCCTCGCACTCTGGAAGAGCCTCGGTGGGCCATGCGGTGAACACTTGCCTAGCAAGGGAGATGTTCATCTCCGGAGAGTCGTGGGACCGGTACCTCTAGAGAAAAAGGTTCTCTAAGTACTTAAGGCTGTTGCTCTTGGTGGTTCGGAACCCACCTTAAACTGTAGGTCCCCCTCCCACCACCAAGTGTGTGGGGGGTATGTGAAAGAATAGGGAAGAGATACAAGAACAATGTAAACCCTTAGGGGACACATTAGAAGCTTCCATTCCAAAAAAAGAAAGTTGCCTTATACTCTTCTAAATTTTTGCAGGCATTTCAAGAAAATTTGTTTATTCTCTTGAAACCTTTCGAAATTCTTTTGAAGCTTATTTTTGAAATCTTTGAAAATCTACATTTCTAAAAATCTTTTGAAGTTTAAATTTCTTTTTGATTCTTTTAAATTCCACTAAATATTTCTTGAGTTCACTGGATTTTTTTATTTTTAATCTTACCGAATTGAAAAATTTTGCTCCAAAATCTTCTACACCTCTTTTCGAAGTAGGAAATCGTTTGATATGTTTAGAACCCTTTTTCAATTTCCTCTGTGGACTGAATTGTAAATCTAAACCATTCTCGAATCCACTGGAACACACACACAACACTTCATCCAAATCGGTCCAGCCGTTTAGGAGGAGTTCAGTCACATACACACGGACAGAAGAATTATATATATAAAGATGTGAACGCTCCCTTATCCAATATAAAATTGGAAGATTTGAAAAATAGACATATATTAAATTTAAAAAGAAATATTAGACGGTAATAACTTTTTAATATCTATATTAATTTTTTATTAATATTTATTAATATTAATATTTTAACTTGAACAATTTCAACTCAAACGCTCAAAACTGAGCCACTTCAATTTTAAAATTGTATAGTAGTGTTCAGCAGTCTCAAATTTCATTTTTAAATCTCATTAAATATATTCAGGTTGGCATTCATTGTCACATAAAATAGTCAAATTTTAAATAAGTTCCATTTACAAATTTATTTGCATTTATTTGCACAGTGAACGGGCTATGCCCTTTAGGTACATAATAAATTAATTGTAATTGACTGAAATGTCTTAATGCTAATTACGCTCGTCCTAGGCCGCGCTATTATCGCTGGTATTTATCACTTGTCGTAAAGCTAGTCGAAATCGAAACGACGAGACCTCAAAAATGTCAAGTTCATTACTGAATCTGTTCGCTTCTCTACAAATTCTGGTCAACGCCGTGTTTGCCCCATAGTTCGTACGATGATATCCCAATTTGAATAGTGCACAATAATGATTGTTCTTCTTTTTCTTGTCGCTTCCGATGGTACATTAAATTTTATTTCTGACAAAATGCTTGGACAATCTACATAGTTGTTCATGCCATTATAGAGAAAACACAAATCGGCGAACAGGAATCGTTCTGAGATTAGCTGAACATTTAGTAGCGTTCTTATGCCGCTGTAGTCATGGTCAAATCTTGCCATGGGCATTCCAAGTTGTCTTGCTGTAAATCGCAAAAATCGATTCTGAACACGTTCAAGTCTCACTTTGTAGATGCTATAGCAAGGCGACCAGACTACAGATGCATATTCGAGGTGAAGCCTGAACAGTGAGAAAAAAAAAGTTTTCAGGGTTAGCGGATTCCTGAATTTAGTAGCATTTCTCGTGACAAAGCCCAGAGTTCTTAGAGCTTTATTGATCGCGTCCGACGCTTCGTCGTTGAATGACAGGGCGTTGTCAAGAAGGAGGCCCAGGTCACGCACCTTGGTAACGCTATCAAGCTCATCCCCACGTAGCGTGTAAGTGTGTCGAAGAGTGAGTTTTTTTCTAGAAAAGGTTATAACCACACATTTTTTTATGTTCAACGGCATCCTATTTAGGATGCACCAAGACTGAAGATGATCTTAATCGCTTTGCGGCTCGATGCAATCCAGAACGGAATGAATAGCCTTGTATAATTTAAGATCGTCGGCAACGAAAAGAAATGAGCAGAATTTTAAGATGACGCTGATGTCGTTGACATAGACGAGGAACATGAGCGGGCCAAGGTGCGATCCCTGTGGTACTCCGGAGGTTGCATGAAATGCTTCTGAGTAATTATTATCGACACGAACTGCCTGCAATCTATCGCTTAGATAACTCGCTAATCATGAGAGCATTTTTCCAGAGACACCAAGTTCTCCAAGCTTTGCCACGAGAATGTTATGATCGATTTTGTCGAAGGCTTTAGAGAAATATGTATAGACTGAGTCCACCTGATCACCCGACTCTAGTTTCTTTGCGAGATAGTGCGTGTAAACGCATAGGTTTGTAGCTGTGGATCTCCTCTTCATGAAACCATGCTGTTCCTCTGCAATGATATTAGGACAAGCTTGGTACAACTTATCGTCTACAATGCTTTCAAATACCTTCGGGATCGCGTTAAGAATAGTTATGAGCCGATAGTTGGCAACGTCGTTCCGATTTCCACTCTTGTAGATCGGAACTACGATGCCTTTTTTCCAATCAAATGGGAAATACCCTTCCGCAATAGACTTGTTAAACAAAATGTGCAACGGCACCATGAGTGAAGAACAGCAAGATTTCAAGACAGCGGGGGGTACTCCGTCTGAACCCGAACCTTTGTTTACGTCTAGTTCAAGTAGCTTGAGTTTAATCTCTTCCCGGCTAATTTGTAAGTTTGAGAAATCTATAGTTTCTGCCAAATCGAAATGGGGCTCACTAGTGCTAGGATCGGAATATACAGATTTAAAATATTTTGCGAAAAGCCCGGCAATGCCTTTACAGGTGTTAGCTCGCTCATCTCCTAGTGACATCTGATTCGGGATATCAGCGTTTTTGCGTGTAGCATTGACATAGGCCCAGAAGGATTTAGGGTTTGCTATTATACCATTTTCAGTATCTGTAATATATTTTTTATAGCAGTAATCGGATAAAGTTTTGCACTAAGCTCTGAGACCTGAGAAAAGAATGTAATCAGCTAGTTTACGTGATTTCTTAAAAGTAAGATGGGCTACTTTCTTATCAGTTACTAGTTTTTTTAATTCATTGCTGAACCAGAACGGGTAGGTAGACGCTTCAATTATTTTGAGAGGTACGAATTGGTCAAACGCGACATATAAGTGTGCATAGAGTGTCTCGACAGCTTCGTCTGTAATGACATTCTGTAAGAGGTTGTCCCAATCGATTAGCATTAAAAATGAGTTCGGCGCTACAAAGTTTGCTCTCTTAAAGTTATATTTGACATAGGTGGTTCTGTCGTTAGATTCACATGCTATGTTGCACCTACTTATTTGGATAGTCAAAGGAGGATGGTAATTATCAATTGGTAAGAGCGGATCGATAGCCAGCCTCACGTGATCAAAATCAGAGTTTGTTATGACAAGATCTAGTAGGGAACCGTAGACATTTTCGTTTGTGTTTATTTGTCTTAAACTTAAGTAATCGAGAGAGTCGAAGACTGTATTGCAGATGTCTACATGCATTTGATAAGAACCCTGTTTGGATACGTAACTGGGCCATCGGTCGGGATCTGAGTTCCACGTGGCATAAGGCATGTTAAAGTCCCCAAGAATTCTGACGGCTGCCTCTGGAAAGGAACATGATAAATCTTCTAGGACGGAACACGCATCAACATATTTCTGAAGGCTAGCGTTTGGTGGAATGTAGAAAACTCTAAATATATATGTAGATGTTCCAAATACTACTTTAATCACAACATGCTCCACCGTGTCAGTGTTCGTGGGGAGCTGAACACACCTTAAGCAGCAGTCAGTGGCTATCAAAACACCCCCTCCACGTAAATTTTCGCTCGTAGACACAGGGCGGTCACAACGAAAGACATCGAAATTATTGTAACCTAATTCAGTTGAATTTATGTTATTATTTAACCATGTTTCGGTAAGGACTATAATTCTAATTCGGTTAAGAGCAATAGACTTTCGCAATAATAATAATTTGGTTCGCAAGCCCCTGACGTTCTGATAATATACAGATAAAGGCTTATCGCCAGCGCTAGAATGTGTGAGAGAGGGTTCACTTACTATCTCACTTGGTGGGGTTGTCCATCATTGCCTTCGAACATTCAGTTTGTCCGGTCTTCTCGCCTCATGACTTTCATGACAGTTGGGATTCCGCGCCGAAATACCAATTTCAGATCCTCCTCGCCTGGTTGACGGCGAGATTCTAGGGTTTTCTTCATTGCTGCAATTTCCTCCAGCTGGGTTTTTGTTTTGTCCAGTGTCAAACAAAGGCTTTTCAGCTTAACATCGTTCTTCGAGTCTCGTTTGGCTTCCAAGAAGGATCGGAGCAGAGCATGTGCTGATGATTCCGTCTCGCAAACGATCTTCATCGGTCGTGGTTTTTGCTGTGCCTGCGAAAAGGTACCGAGTCTAAATGCTCTGAAGTTTTTGATCAGGCTATTAGGGATAATCCCTGTTAAGAGCTTGAATATGATCGAGTAATTTTGATTGGAGTCACTCGCATGGGGAATGGCATCCTCGGGCAGACCAAAAAGTATAAGGTTGTTTTTCCTTACGATTCTTTGCTCAATTTCGGTTACACAGTGACGTGCTATACGAGTTTCATCAGCATGCGGAATGGGAGTGCCCTGAGCTTCTATAGTGGAAATCGTACCTTCGACTGTCGAAATCCTTTCTGATAGGTCTTCAATGGATTTTTCAGCTTTGCCAATCCTTTCGATATTGTGGTCGACCTTTGTCGTCAAGACGTCGAATTTGGTTGGGAGTCCATCCAGTGCCCCTCGGCAGGAATAAACTTCCTTAAGTTGAGGCTGTATGGAGGCGAATGCGTTACTAATAATTCGCTCGACGTCTTGGGCTGTGAGAGGTCCTGCAGGTGGCTCAGCCATCGTGGGTGATCGAGACCGCGGTTTACAGCAGTTAGAGAATGCACCGTTTTTCAGTGTGTCGGCACATCCAGCATATCCTGGGTGATACGGAGCCTGACATCCGGAGCAAAAAACTGCATCAACGATTGTTGATTTGCATCCACCAAAAATTACATTCTGAGTAAGTTTATCCTTAGGTCCCATCCCGGCAAGAGTCAACGTACAAAACACAACGCTTAGAAGTTAGGTTTGCTAAAATTGGCGGTCAGAAGAATCTGGCGCTTTTAAATCGAGATTTAATTAACAGGAACACATCACTTTTAATCCGGACACTACTGGTAGTATTCTTGGTCACTCTTTTTATTACATTAAGTATATCTAACTTGCAGGAACCGCGTTGCTCACAGACGCGTCAGCTCGATGGTTTTATTCATTTGATAACTTTTTAAATTATGAAATCATTCAGTTCTAAAATCTTTTATATTAACAATGTTCCATTTTAAGCCTTTATTTTCAAACGTACATTTTTAAATTCAAGAATTTTTAATTGCAGTGAAGACTTTATAAATAAAATTGAAAACGTTTGAAATTTAAAATTTTTGATGAAAAACGTTTTATTCTAAACTGTACACATAAATTAATTAATGTTTTTTTTTTTAATTGAACTCTAATTCGAGTATGAAAAAATGAACAGTAAATTGATGTTACCAGACGCTTGTAATTAATTTCAAATCCTATTCAAGTATTGTTTCAATTGTTAACCCATTCAATGTGATACTTTTAAATTGAACAATGTACGATTTCTTAAAGTTTTTTGCGTAATGTTCATTTAAAATGAGCAATTATAAATCAAATATTCAAAAATCAACAATTTGAAAATGAATTGATTCAAATTGAAAAGCTTCAATCTAAAAGTTAATTTTAAACTTAATTGGAAATGATTTGAAATTAAAATAATGTAACTTGTAATATGTGAAGTATTCAGTTAAAAAAAAGACATTTATTACTTCAATTTTTAATGTTTTAAACTGAAAATTGTTCGAAATGATATAATAGTGAGCACGCAAAAAATGTATTGATTCATTCTTCAATTTAGAGCATTGAAACTGATGAGCAAAGATTTATATTTTTATAACCTCAGAAAATTAATTTCGACTGATTCAATTTCTTCTTCATTGTTGAAAAAATTTGTAATACCTCAAATGTAACTTCTAACTGGAATAAGGCTGAAAAATGTAGCAAATTGTAAATTACTTTTTT
Organism: Andricus quercusramuli; assembly: GCA_932178445.1. NCBI lineage: Eukaryota > Metazoa > Arthropoda > Insecta > Hymenoptera > Cynipidae > Andricus > Andricus quercusramuli. Next base: position 7,764 of record CAKNXH010074281.1, on the reverse strand, counting down.
TGCTAAATGTTTACATTAATATCTAGAGGTCAGTACTTATTATAGAAATACAAGGAATTGACCCTTTAACTTGCGATTTTTCAATAAAGTCAAGAATAAATGGTCAAATTTACCACTAAAGAATTTATTTATATTATTAAATTTTTGGAAAGTCTTACTTACTTTGCTGATAAAAATTCAGAAATATGGAAAAAATTTTTGGCTAAACTTGTCCTGCAATTATTCATAAAATTTTCAAAACACCGACAAATTCTGCGCATATTCAATTGGAAGAAGAGCAATTTTCAACTAATGAGTACTTCAGGTGGCAGGTTCTACATTATTAAAGTGTGAAATGGATAATAATTTTAAGAAAAATAATTTTTATATTTAAAACCTCAAATTGGGCCTCAAATTATTACTGCCCACCGTGTAGAAAATTATCGGAACAGACTTGCGTCCGGTTAGGGCATAGTATAGATCGTCTAATCTAGACGGTCTTTTCGGGCCCGAATCGAGTGCTGGCCAGCCCGTTATGGTAAACAATTTTCTAAGTGTCAAACCCAAATATTTGTTTGCACATTTGTGAAAAACCCAGAATGTTAGTGTTTTCAAGTCCTAATCGGGTGCCAGCTAGCCAATCAGGACCGACATTTTTTCTATATTTTGAATCAAAATATTTTTTTGCACGTCTCAAATGAAATCCATGATGTTTAAAATCACAAAAAATGAAAAATGTATACTAAAAACAAAGAATTTTTTTCATAACATCTTGAGTATCTAGACCAGCGTTTTTCCATAGTTTTACAGCGGGTAGAGTACCCTATCGCCGGTAGGGGGATGCCAACCTGGGCCCGGTAGCTCCGAAGGCTCTCCGCTGCGAGCAGACGGCTACTTTCGTATACCTACCACGAATGACGCTTCCATTGTTATGAGATCACAATAACTGAAATTAGAATTGAATTAATACATTTTTAAAATTAATAAATTGAAATTAATTAATTAAAAAAAGTTTGGGGAACGCTGGTCTAGATCAGCGTTTTTTTTCTTTTTTTCGCTCTTTTTGGGGAGCGGCAGGTTGACCACCCTCAAATTTTTTCACAATATTGGAACCCAAAAGAGACACTGGACGCCTGTCGTTGGACCGTCTTATAAGCGCCACATTAGCGGTCATGATGGTCTATCTTTGCCCTGAATAGTTCTCCGATAATTATCTACACGGGATTTGTCACTGATATCAGAGAAAAATCTCTTTTACTGGTATGAAAGAAAAATCTGCGGAGCAGGGAAAGTTTGTTGGACCTTATTGCATAATGAAGACCTAACAAAAATTTTCCAGCTTTACGAATTTTGTTTAATGCATATTTTTTGCACCTAACCTAGTTTGAAAAACAATTTTTATTCTGATGATTTATTTTCAGGGATGCCGTTGTTATCTGCAAATGACGATCTGCCTGAATGGGACAGTAGCACGCATATAAACGTAAGAAGTCAGGATGGTCTTCCCACAGAAAATTCAAATCTGCAGGAGCCTGTGGCTGAAGAAGCAGCAGTGCATTCGCTTCCAGAATCATCTGCTGAAGAAGTTGTTCTGGATGAACCTTAATTAACACTGCGAGGGAACTCCATCGCTGATTAAGCAACTGTGCCTGCAGCTGCTAGCTCTTCATCGACAGGTGTTGAAAGGGTTGATCCTCAAAATTGTGGCTCAGTTACACATTCAAAAGAATTCGAACGATTTGCGGATTCTCAGTCACGTTGATCTGCGTTGACATCAACAGCTGGAACATCAGCCTCGATATCGAAATCGGGAGCATCCAGCTGCACAGATAGCCGGACTGAGTCTCTGCAGAAATCTGGACGAGTAACTGGATCCAGTCACTATAATCGGAGATCCCAAACTGGAGGCAACTGGCTGTAGCCACGAGAATCAGCAGCCACAACATCTCAGCCAGTGGCACAGTCCCAGTCTCGAGTACCACGAAGCCAGCAAGTCCAGGGTGCTCGAAGCACAGGAGGCCATATTGTCCCAGCAAGGGATGATTTCTCGAAAAAAGGGAAAAAAGCTGAAGAGGTCAGCAATCCAGGAGAAGTCGCCTTCATAACAACGTGTGAGGCCATGACTTTCTGGGCCTTGAAATCTTCTGAAAAAGTCTCCAGGAACCCGACTTGGTGAAACTGCCAAGCGCGGTAACGAGTCCCCACGTGCAACACGTACTCTCGCGAGTCATACGCAAGGTCACGCGCCGTATCTCCAAAACAAAGTGTCCTACGACGAAAATAAACATATTTTCGAACTCTCTAACCATTAAATGACTAATTAAAATTTTAATTAAAATTTCTCGAACGAAATGGAAATTTTAAATTAGAAACCTACATCGAACGAAAATATAGGGTGTCCTTTCCGTACAAATCCTAACTCAAGATTGAAATAAATGAAATTGAGATCGGGAAAAATTAAAATCACAATGCCGAAACCTACAGTCATGGAAAACGATCATGATAACCTAGATTTGGAAGGTGCCGCTGCACTTCAAATCCAAAATATTAATTCGGATGTCACAACGAGACCAATAATCGAAATTATGGTCCCAACTCCAGCCAAAAACACGGACGCTATCCCTAAAATAATAAATAGTTCGATAGGTCGCGGTAGGGGTTTCGCGAGAAAAACCATGGAAACCCCCATGAATAAAAATAGGTCAGAAAAAGACAGATTGACTCAGAAAACATATACTGAACCAACTCAAAATAACCGACACGTACTCCATGACCTTACACAAAACCCTAACAAAACTTCGACCTAGAAATCAATACCTTCTATTGGGATAACGAAGAGTTACCCGCAATAGGCGCGTTAGGCTCAATAAACAATCCCAGACAAACCAACAACAAAACTTTTGATTGCGATTTCTTTTTGAAAAATAATACACAGTTCATTTTAGAAACCGACGAATTTTTAGAAAGTGTAGAGTTCAATGAATTTATGAACCAACAAAAGGAAAGATTTTATAGAGAAAAGGAAGAAAGGGCAAATGATTTAAAACTTAGATTAAACCCGTCAGCTCATAGTTCTTTTGAAAACGAAAGAGAAAAGATTAAACCTAGTTACAGGAAAAATAAAAGCGCATCCCTTAATAGACATTCAGTACAATTCAACTTAAAAGATAATTTACAAGAACCCCGTCAACTTTCCCACAACAATACCGAAAACCGTAGTAGAACGAGAATAAATAATTTAAAATTACAGAACTCAGATGACAGTGAATCATTAGAGGACAGAAACACTTTAAACCAAAATAGACGATATAGACTCTCGACAACAAGTAATAGGTCAAACAGACATTCTAGAATCCACACAAATAATACAGATACGGATAGCGAACCTGAAAATAATACAAATAATCAAACAATTCCAGCGACCTTTTTTTCCTTTTGGCCTGATATAAACGCCATTTCAAATCATGAGTAACTGGCCGATTAAATTTAGGAATAACAAAGAGGACAGTCCTGTGCATTTTCTGAACGAATTAAAAAGATTCAAAAGGGGATATAAAATAAACGACCGCGATATGTTAGAAAATTTGGGCGCAATACTAATTGAAGATGCAAAAGATTGGTGCGAAATAAATAAAAATTCCTGGCGATGTTTATCGGATTTTTTCGAAGATTTTAAAAACGCTTACATCGATGAAAGATTTTCTGAGGAAATTAGGCAAAAAATTAAATTTTGCAATCAAAAAAGGACACAAGACATTCACTCATATTTGACAGAAATCAGAAAACTTTTTACTAAACTTTACCCTAAAAAAATTCTGGAATGGGAATTGCGTAGAGCTTACGAGAATCTTAGAATAGAATATAAAATGTACATTAAACGTAACGACTTTGAAACTTTTGAGGAACTAGAAGACTTAGGAAAAGAATGGGAAACTGAGCTAGCCAAATCAAAAATTCGTGGGCAAGTTTTACAAATAACGGAACCTAAAATAGAGGACGAATTAGAACAAAAACGCAATAGCAGTAGTGGGATTCAAATAATTCGGAATATAATAATGATTTAAGGGAAAATAAAAACAACCAAAAGGATAACCAAAATGGAAACCAAAGTCAAAATAACCAGGGTAAAAAACCTAACAAAAATCGATTCTCATTTTCACCATTTGGATTTCCATTCCCACAGTTTCCAAATCAATATCAAGAAAACTTCAGACCTAGATTCCCACCTAGATTCCAACCAAATTACCTACCCAGATTCACAAACAATAGACCCAGGTACCCTTACAATCCCTATTACCAAATGCTACCTATGTTCAACCAAATGTCATTGGGCTCGAATCAAGTTCAAAGCAATCCAATGATTGAATTCCTATAGGAAAAAGCCGAAAATAATTAAGAAAATAACGGTAAACAAAATCTCGAAAAATCAAACTACCGTAATAAAAATCAAAAATCGGTTAACTGTAATAGGGACCCACAAGAAAAAACAAATCCCAACTCAGAAAAAAAACAAGACTCAAACAGAAAAACGAATGAGAACACAAATAATTCCAGTTGTTATTATTGTGGCGTAACGGGACACTTTAAAAGGGAACTAGGGCCAAATATACTAGAACCTAGCACCGAAACGCCAGAAATCTCAAATTCGGATAAAGATGAAATTACAGAAACACGTTTTCATCTAATGACAAAATTCGAAGGTAGCTTATTTCGAATATTAGTGGATACAGTTGCCACACATTCATACGCTGGCAAGGAATTGTTGGAAAAAATCCAGAATTCAAAATTTTCAATTCTCAAACCCGTCTCGCGAAAATTAATAGTCGGGAACAACGAAATGGTCGACATAATTGGACAAGTAGTAATCCCAATTAGATTCGGAAAACACACAAAACATGTAATGTTCAGGTTGGTCCCAAAACTAAACTCCGTAGGTATTTTAGGCACGGACATGCTAAAAGCCCTACGGATGACCTTAAATTATCACTCGGAAACCTGGTGGTTACCAGGGAGTCCCCCCACCTACTATCATATGGAAGATTATCCAAAATCGCTCCCCACCCCAATAATTGAAAACAAAGCTGAAACTAAACCTGATGTTACAACAAAAGAGAAAGAAGAAGGTAAAAATGTAAAAATTAGGAATGAACCATTCGGTAAAAAAGAAGAAAATATGAAAATAAATATTAAACCGAAATTTGGAGTTAAAATTAATTTGAAAAGCACAAGAGAGCTTAACAAAAATAGTCTAAAGTTAGAAGATAGTGAAATCCCCATAGTACCTATCAATCCTAACCAATCCCAAAAAACCAAAAACGCCCAAATTCCAGTAAAAAACCCTACAAAGGATATCCCAAGCCTAATGAGCATCCCTACGAGCAACAAATTCCAACCCCTAGAGAGCATCCCCACCCTCGACACTAGCGACGACTCAAGCACTCAAGACTCAAATACAATAGGCAAACCAAGAATTAGGAAAAAGAATAAGAGAAACAATTCAGGAAAAATTCATTATAACAGTAAATACGATGATTCGTACAAGAATTGCGATAGTAACCTTTGGAAAAATAAAAAAGTTACTAATCGGGAAAAATTAGAAAAGGAATCTCAAAAAGCAAACGAGATAAGGGAAATAAAAAAAAACCAATGGATTAATTTAAAAAATAATGCAATAAAATTGCATAATATTTCAGATAGGTTAGGAAAAAGCGATGAACAAAATTATTGTTCGCGAGAAATTTGCGAAGGTTTTGTTGAGCTTAACGAAAGCCAACAATCTCAATTAAAAAAGCTTCTCGAAAATAAAATTAAAATACACCAGGGAAAGGAACATAGGGCGACTCATCTAACGAAACATAAAATTGACGTCCAGGGCCACGATCCCATTAAACAGCGATATTATCACGTAAGCCCAAAAATTAAGAAAATAATTTATCAGACAGTTGATAAATTATTAGAACAAGACATAATCGAACCGTCTTGCTCTGATTGGTCAAACCCTATAGTGATGATAAAAAAACCGGGTAAAGATTATAGATTCTGTTTAGATTTCAGAAAGGTTAATAATGTTACTAAAAAAGACCTCTACCAAATCCCACTCAGGACAGAAATACTGAACACACTAAGATCAGCAAAATTCATTTCAAAAATCGATTTAAAGTTAGTTTATTTACAAATACCTTTGGAAGAAAATTCAAAACCCATAACAGCATTCACAATCCCTGGAAAGGGCATGTACCAATTTAAAAGGATGCCATTTGGTTTAACCAATGCTCCAGCCACTTTCCAGAGACTGATGGACAAAATTTTTACTCCCGATTTGAAACCAAACGTTTTTTGTTACTTAGACGACATAATGATTGTGACTCAAAATTTCGAAGACCATTTAAAATATTTAAATATCGTATTAGATAAAATCAATGAGGCAAATTTAACGATCAGCCCGGACAAATGCGAGTTCGGCTGCTCGGAAATCAAATACTTAGGTTTTAAAGTTAACGAAAAAGGACTCTAAATAGACGATGAAAAAATACAACCAATTCTAGAATTTCCAAAGCCTAAAAATATTAAACAATTACAACGCATAATAGCCCTCGTGAAAAGAAAGACCAAATTTAGATCACATTTAGACCAGTTTCAAACCACGTTTGGTCTTTTTCCGGTCTTTTACCTTTCAGCCTATACCTGCATCAATTTTAGGGCATTGAAATAGACACCACTCTCTCTGTTCAATAAGAATAGCTGTCTGTATCAACAGACTAGCTATACCTAAAAGTCCCAAAGAACCTGGGATGATTTATTATTATTTACGAGATCTAGAAGGCTTCAACCAGTTGCCGTTATATTTATGGAACTCTGTCCCTCCCTCCATCTCGACATCTCTTTCTGTTGAAACTTACAAGAAAGAGCGCCTCCTTTACAATCTATGACTCGTAATGAGCCTAATAATGATGGGATATTGGGGGTTCAAACTGCCGGGACCAGAATATACCTGCCTATACTGTGATCTAAAGTTGGTCTTTCTTTTCACGAGGGAGGGATGGCAAGTTGGTACAGGAAATTTATCCCACACTTTGCCGAAATAATAGAACCCATGAACAGACTACTGAAAAAAGATAAAAAATGGGATTGGGGATTAGAACAAGATGAGGCTTTCCAAAAAATTAAAGATCTTTTAAATTCAGCACCAATTTTGACCTGCCCAGATTTCACGCAACCCTTTCAACTCGAAACTGACGCGAGTAATACAGGGTTAGGAGCCGTACTTACACAAACAATCAACGGTGTAAACTACGTAATCGCTTACGCGAGTAGAAGCCTAAACGGTGCGGAATCGCGTTACTCGGCATCTGAAAAAGAATGCCTAGCGGTAGTTTGGGCCATACGAAAATTTAGGACATATTTAGAAGGTTACAGCTTCAATGTAATCACGGACCACTTAGCGTTAAAGTGGTTCCATAACCTAAAAAATCCCACTGACCGACTAGCCAGATGGGCATTAGAATTACTAGAATATGACTACCAAGTCATATATCGTAAAGGTAGTTCAAATTTAGTCCCAGATGCTCTCTCGAGATCAGGAGAACCAGCAAAAAATATAGCGTTCGCATTAGCATATAGTACTGGAAACCCGAAAGCGGACGTAGACGACAAAACAGATGACTGGTACTCAACAAAAATGAGACAAGTTAAAAAAAGACCGGAAGAACACGAAAAAGGGCGAATCAGAGATTCACAACTCTTTTTTTACAGAACTGACCCACTAAAATCTACTCTTTTACCAGA
>CAKNXH010074280.1:0-24302 GCA_932178445.1 Andricus quercusramuli | reverse complement strand
GAATTTTATGGAAAATTGCTAAATTTCCGGAAATTTATGGAAAATTGATAAATTTCCGGAAATTTCAGGTATCCAGAAATTTCTGAAAATTTCGGTAATTTATTGGTAATTGATGGTAATTTATCGGTAATTGATGGTAATTTATCAGTCATTTATGGTAACTTATCACTTCAAGTTTGTCCAATCACTATTCACTACTCACAATCAGTCTCTCAATCGTCAAATCATAATGAAGTGAAGTTATTATTTCGGCAGTCCTGGAAAGTAAATCTGAATCGAAATGCGCAAGCGCAACAGCAAGAAAAAGTAACCTGACTGGAAGTGCGCAAGCGCAGCAGCTAGAAAAAGTAAGCTTGCTCAAAGAGCGCAAGCGCAGCAGCTAGAAAAAGTCTTTTTATAACTGCTTTTTACCACGGCTTTGGAATTTGTCACTTCCCGCACGCAATACATGCCTCGAAAAGCGAACATTTCGTGCGTGCGTTACAAAAAATCAATTTATTATTAACAAAATCAATAAAAAACCCCACATCAATGAAATGTACATTTTGCTGATTTTAGTGACTTTATTTAATTTATTGATTTTATTGGTTTGATTGATTTATTTGATTGATTTGATTGATTCTGTTCAATTTATTGATTTTTTAATTGCAAATATTCCAATTTATTATTTAAAAATACAATCAAATGAATCAATGCAATCAATAGAATGAATAAAATGCTAAAATCAATTTATTATCGATAAAATCCAAATTTCACTGATTTGAGTGATTCTAGTGATTTTATTCAATTAATGGATTTTATTGCTTTGATTTGATTTATTTTATTGATAATAATTTTATTTTTTTTCGTGATTTTATTGATCTACTTGATTTTTAAAAATAAAAAAGTAGATTCGAATGAATCAATAAAAGCAATAAATTCAATGGAATCACTGAAATAAATAAAAGCGATTAATTATCAACAAAATCAATAAAATAAACAAAATCGATGAAATCAATCAAATCCGTACAATGAAGAACTCAATAAAATCAATGAATTGAATAAAATCACTAAAATCAGTAGGAGACTGTGGGGAGTTGTGGGCAGTGGGGAGTCGTGGGCCACCTTAATCTCCGCCATGTTGTGGGCGGCAGGACTGCTTTAACCACTGCCAAAAGACTCTCCTTTGTGTGAGCTATCTTTGTGAACTCGACTCATAGTCTCAACACGCGTAGTTAGTAGTAGTTAGGCACGTTATTGCAAAATATTCCTTGAGCAATTGGCTTTAAATTCAATCAAACAATTCCGGTAAAACATTCATTGTGTGTATGGCTTTTTGGTCATTTCGTAAATGTCGGCTGTGGGGAGTTGTGGTCCACCATTAGTGGGGAGTCGTGGCCCAAACGTACTTAATGCGTATTTCAATTTTTTAAGTGAAACTTCTTTTCTCTTGTTCTGAAAAGACTTTTCCATTATCTGCAAGGGCACAATGCCAAAGATTTTAAATCGGAACAACACAGTTCACTGCAACATGTACGATCGTGCTGTGCACTTGAAATGTCCTGCTACTACTTTAATGAACATAAACTACTAGAATATGCCATTTTCTTTTATTTTTTGTCATGGCCCACCACTCCCCACCGAAATCACAAATATCGATTTTTATCAAATTTACGTCATCCTAAATATTTCTCGCGCATTAACGAATTTTATTAATTGTGGTCTCCAGTTGATGTATTGAGATGTTTACTACAAATACCAGTTCATAAATTGACAATTTATCGATGTTCAGACATGTTATGTCTTGAAAACAAAGCGTGGCCCACAACTCCCCACTCTCCCCTATATTTTTGACTTTATTGATTTTCTTTATTTTAGTAATTTCATTCAATTTATTGATTTTTTAATTTATTTCATTTTATTTTTTAATAAAATAAGGAAAATCAGTATGAGTATTCGATTCTTTTATTAAAAAATACAATCAAATGACTCATGGAAATCAATAAATTGAATGAGAGAACTAAATTCGATAAAATTAATTTATTATCAACAAAATCAATATATATAACTGAAATTTTTGTGGGGCGCCGGTCGGGCCCCGATCGGGCAAAATATGGGCTCGATGGAGTAATCTGTCTAGCGCCAGACTGGAAATGAAATGCCCTACGCGATCGGGCCCAGATCTGGGCCTCAAAAATGGTGGCCCGATCTGGTCCACATATGGCCCCTTTAATTTTTATTTCTACAAATAGCATAATTTGAAAAGTTTTTTTTTTAATAACAATAAATAATTATTTGAAAAAATCAAATTTCATTCCATAAATCCAGAGTATTGTTATGTTGACTAAATTCTTAGATTTTTATTAATGTAAACAAGAACTGGATATGCTATTTTGCTCAGGCTGATGTTGGTGCTGCGCTTGGCCTGAGTTTTCTGCCACGGTCCCAGTCCTTAATATTTCTCAAAACAGTGCTGATGTCGGAAATAACCCTGGCGAATGAATCGGATAGGAATTCCTTCCGAAGTCATCTGAATCATTCCTGAATCTGTATATCCGAGGTAATTCGAACCAATAAGAACAAATTTCTACATTTCGTTCGATATAAATCGGTCAAAAATCAATCCGACCCAATCCGGTTCAGTCCGAACTTCCAATCCGAATAAATCCGGACCAAATTTTCAATCCGAATGAATCCGAACTCGGATTGATCTAAAACGATGTGCCGTCCGAATGAATCCAATTCAATCCCAACTCGGATTCCTGCGAATTGAAAAGTCAGTATATATCAGTCCGAGTTCTGATTGATTCAGATTCATTTAGATTGAAACTTTGGTTCGGATTGGTTTGTTTTGGAGTTCTGGATGAACCGAATTGCGTCGGATTAATTTCTAAACGATTTAGGTCAAACAAAATGTAGAACATTTTATGGATTAGTTCGGATACGGATTCCGGAATGATACGGATTGGTTCGGAAGGAATTCCTATCCGATAATTTCGCCAGGGAACTTCCTCCTCTGAACATTTATATTTCTCTGCAAGTAAATCTGCTTTTTTTCAATTAATCGAAAAAAAATTATTCTTTGAATAAAAATTACACAAATACTATTGAATTAGAATTAGAATTTATTCATTGATGGTACATTCAGAATGTTTACATTTGTTCCATAGCCTTCTCCTCTCCTTCTTAGTACAATTAAAAATTTTTAACATTTCAATATATAACTGTACATAACTTTCTGTCAAAATATAATTTGTGTTGCACTTTACATACAAAAACAATCTTATTTTAATTTATTAAAGATCTCTGTTTTGCAATTTTTGTTCGCTCACTATCACACTTTTGCGTCCTGATTTGCTTCAATTAGTGTTTCCTCTATTTCTCGTAGCTTGCCGCACATACTTTTTTCTGCATTGCCATTCAGATGTTCAATCAATTTGTCTCTCCACTCATCACAGTCTTTTCCTTCTCGCCAAACTCTCCACCATTCTTTACACTCGGGGCTCAATTTTTCCATTAATTTCTCGCAGCTGATCACGTGCCTTATTCGTTCTACACGGAAAAAATAAGTTGTCGAAACTTTACTTGACTAGTCAACCATTCTAGGATAGTCCACTTTTTGTTTAGAATCTCGTATAATTTTGATTAAAGAACCGCATACTTCATCGAGAAAGTGAAGAAAGTCATCGAATTATTGAAAGACAATCTAGGAACATCGGTTTCGAATTTGTATTCAGCAGATTTTGACAAAGATCTAGACAAGCATTCGATTTGTCATAAAAAGTACTCCAGATTCAACAAGATTTAGAATACAAAAACTCTAGCACAGAAACGAATAACTGCTTTATAAGTTGTCGAAGAATTCGTTGACTGTCTTCTAGATATCTATATATTCACAATGTACAGTCACATTGGATGCTTGTATTAACACGTAGTGACGCTTAGGTGAAGTGACATATGTATAAGTCTGAATGGAGTCGCGGTCACCGGCAATGAACAAATGAGCGCGGATTTAAATTTGGCTCTTCACTGAGATTTGTGCAAAATATTCAATGTGTCAAGTTAGCCGTGGGGTCTAGTTGTTAGGGATAAGTTGAGTTTGATAGGCGTTAGGTAGTTCGAATCCCGCCGAATTTGTTTCGATTTTTCATAGTTTCGTGTGTACCTGTAAAAATAAATATAACTTAAGCGTGAGTCTATGTGAATAACAATATAGTAAATATAACCGCGAAATATATATTTTTTTAACTTGGCTATACTGTTTTCTAAAAACTCGTTAGAAGTCATCGAAAGTTTCATTGACTGGCTTCGAAGCATTAGTGTATCAGTGTTTTAAGAACTCTATTCCTCTGGTCTTCACATTTTCATTGAAATTATTTTGTACTTACGACAACTCTTTCTACTTTTTAAACATGTATCAATCAAGGTTTGTAAGACGATTCTTCCAATTTCTGACATACGTTTAGCCCTATCCTAGAATGGTTGACTCAGTCATTCAAAATTTCAACAACTAATTTCTTCCGTGTAGGTCGATTCCACAGCTCCTGCATTTTTGGTTGATATAGCCTTCCTTTCCTGCTTTCGTTACATTTCCGCATCTCCATCTAGCCCAGGTCTCTTTCTGCCATCCTTTGAAATCTTTCCTTTGCCAGTAGCTTCCCATGACGATGTCGTCCTTAATTAGTTTATAGTAATTACAATAAGTAGAGTTATGAACTCCATTCCAGTCTTTTTGGACATCTTGCTCCTCTTTGGTTTTGACTATGTTTTCCAGACTTCTCTCTATTTCTTCAATCGGTCTTCTCTTCCATATTTTTTCTACTAGCTCGCCGTTACCAACTCTTTTCAAGGCTTCCATCATTTCTCTTCCCCATTTCGTAGGCAGTCTATCCGTTATTCCTCTCACTTCTTCCAGCAGACATCTTCTGGACCAACTGTCATCGTCCATTTTCAACAATTTAATCAGGAAGTTTCCAACTCTTTTCATTGCCTCCACGTCTATGCTTCTTTTTCTTGCTTCTAATTTCCACAAATAGACTGGAGTGTTCCGCAATAGGCCCATACTTGCTTTAACATATCTGTTTTGTACTTTTTCGATAATTCCTCTCCTGCCCCAACCCCAAAGCTCCACTCCGTACAAATACTATTGATTTGCTTACCGTTAATCCATGTGCACATGTGCTATTCTCTAAAAACTTGTCTTGTTGCTACTCTTTTACAGCTGTGGACTGGCTGAGTCTGAGTCTGTAAATTCCTCCAATATCTTAAATGGCAATTTCAAATTGTATTCGTATGCGAATGATTTTTTTGGGACGTAATTTGTACAGGATATAGCCTCGAACATCTTTATTAGAGAGATTTTATTAGCCTGCACTTTTCTAATTTCAGCCCTCAAACCCCGAATATCCTATTCAGCAAGTCATCTAAATAAAAAAAAAACAAGCATGGTTAAATAAATTATGTTTCAGTTAGTAATTATAGCAAATAAAGAAAAACTGTATCCCTAAACTTTTTCTCAGCCTTATCCGGAGATATAGTTGCGGCCGTTAACTTCATTTTTGGTTCATTTTTCGTTGGATAACCTTTGATGCCTCCCTTTTCCATGATTTTTGACAGAGTTTCATTGTCGTTCATTTTCGGGTGTTCACACTAAAAATGAATATGTTTTATTAAATTTAACTTCCGTGAAAGCACATATCAAAAATATGATTTATTTAAAACATCACATTATTTCCTTCAAAATCAAATGATTTTTGTTTGACTCACGCACATGGGGCACGCGGAATGAGGTTTAAAAAGTGAAGTTAGGTTCGAGAATGTACTACAAGCATTTAATCTGTAACGTTACTCATCCGAATATACATATATTTTATGTAACGTAATCTGTGTTTTCACAATACAAGTAAGAAAATATAAAATTCTAAAAAACTTGAAAACATTGGCTTTATTCACATAAATAGTTAATGCGCTCAAAATGACGACGCTTTCTCGAATACTTCCTCGAAGCTAAAACTGAAAAGTGAAATTTCTTGAAAACATTACTGTCAATTTAAGGCTTTATTTTGTAATCAATTTGTTTGCAAAAACTTACCTGTATCTTTGTAAGCTGAAAATCTTTCTCTTGAAGAGAATCCGAAATGCAACGATACAACTAACAAATAATTTTCCACCATTATTTTTATTCAAAATGATGCCTACTTTCTTGGCGAATGTAAAAAATCTCACAAAAAATTCTGTGCTTCCGAACTCGCAATGTACTTTTTGCTTTTGGCCATTTTTGGCATTTTAAGTTCGATATAGATGAAGCAATTTCACGACGACAACACAAAACTTGTCATAATCTTGTCTAACCTAACCTGACGCAGCGTGGTTTCGGCGCGAACCACGCCATCCGCCCCCTTGCAGCCACATGTGGAAAGTCCGATCGGGCCCAGATCGGACCTTGGGAATAAGTTGAGCAATTTCTGCACGAATCAGTGAAATGTAAATTTTTCATTTTGTTAATAATAAATTTATTTGATCGATTTTAGCAATCTCATTCAATTTATTGATTTTATTGAGCCATTTGATTGTATTTTTCAATAAAAGAATCGAATATTCATACTGATTTTCTTAATTTTATAAAAAAATACGATGAAATGAATAAAAAAATCAATAAATTGAATGAAATCACTAAAAACAATAAAATCAAATTATTATCAATCAAATAAATTCACTAAAATCAGTATAATTCTGACTTCATTGATTATAATTTGCTTTTCTTGATTTTATTATATTTCAATAAATTTATTGCTTTTATTGATTCCTTTCATTGTATTTTGTAATAAAGTGAAGAAAATCTATATAAATATTCGATTTAAAAAAATACAATCAAATGAACCAATAAAATCAATAAATTGAATGAAATCACTAAAATCAATTTATTATCAATAAAGTGAAGAACATCAATCAAATCAATAAAATAAAATTTATATCGGCTTCACTGATTTCATTTATTTGATTCATTCTATCTCTTTTATTCGCTTGATTAATTTTATTGATTTTATTTATGTTCTTCATTTTATTAATAATTTACTGAAGGATAAAGGTTATTTTTTCGCACCCCCGCCCTCCAAAAGCTGATCACAAAAAATATTTTTGTCACTCCACCCTATTCAAAAAATATTCATATTCATCAGCAAAAAATTGTCACAACTTTGAAAATAAGTAGTTTTTATAATTTCGGAAATACCGAAATTTATGCGTGAATCAAAAAAATAATTGATAAAAAAGCAACAGATTATAAAAATATTTTGGTGTCAACAATAATAATTTTTGTATTCCTCAAATATATTTTTGAAACTTTTTATTGTTATTTTAGTAATATTCATGCATATTCGCGGTAATGTATTGAGAAAAAATTGAAAACGAAAAAAAATTGAAGAGAGTACGAGAATTCGAACGCATGAAGGCAGAATCTGTAGCCTAGAACCTAGACCATTACCTCGCCGCTGCTTAATCTTCAGTCCTATAATAGATAGATAAACGTTTATTTTTCAGCCTGCTGGCCTTAAAAAATTGACTTTCTTACACTTCCATTTTTACAGAATTTTCTTAAAACTAACCCTTAAAGACTAACATCCATCTATTCCTTATCACTACTTATCTACTATTTACAATATTTACATGTCTCCATCTTACCCAACACTCCCTTCACCCATGCTACTGCCCTTTTTTCCCCCTTTCCATGCAACAGTGCCTCCATGCTTATCTCACTTCTTTCCACCTCCACGAACTCCTCCAACCAGTGCTCCACTCTTGCATCCCCCTTTCCACACAGTTCACATATCCTCTTCTCCCAAGGGAGCCAGAACCTATTGAAACCCTCCATAGACCCACACCTCATCCTCGCTATAAGTTCCTGACTTCCTTTCTCTCATTTAACACATGAATATTGCGCTCTTGTCCTTGGCATAATCCGCACATAGTTCCCGTTAAACCTTGACTCTCTAATTCTCTCTTCCCCCTCTGTCTTCTTTCTCTCATGCCATTTTGCTTAACCAAGTCATAAACCTTCCTTCCTTCCTCGTGCATCTTTCTCACTTCATTCATCTGCAGTCCATTCATTCTAAAATACCTTTCCCTCTCAGCCTCCATCTTCCCACCCCCTCTTGTGTTCTCCTTCTCCCACCAACACTCCCTAACCAGCCTACTCCCCCCCCCCTTCCAAAAATTTTTCCTCATATTTACACGCCCTGCTCCCTGCTAGAATCCCTACACTCGTTCTCCCGGTCTCCCTCCTGACAATATACTTAGGCGTGTTCCTTGCCAACCACAGGGTCCACTTTACATACCTCTCCTGCGTTCTATTTACCTCTTCACTTTCCTTCCACCCCCACACCTCCACTCCATACAATAGCACACTCATCACTAGCGAATCAAACAGCTTCATTCTCCGTCCAAAATCATCTGCGAATAGCTTCTTTCCCAACCCCCACACCTGCCTCATCACCACATTTGCTCTCCTCACTCTCTCTTTTATGTGACCATCCACTCCCCCATTCCTTCGAAACACGAAGCCCAAGTACACAAACTCTTTCACCTCCTGCACCTCCTTTCCCTTCCACTTCCACTCTCCTCCCTTATCCCTTCCCCCTCCTTTTTTGAACACCATAACCTTGGACTTTTCCGCATTCAACTCTAACCCCTTCTTATCCAGGTATCTTCTCAACCTCTTCATCATCTCCTTTAAGGCCTCTTCGCTATTTGCCAGCAACACTATGTCATCTGCATAAGCTGGTGACCAAATTCTAACCCCTCCTATCCTGACTCCTCCTACCACCCCAGCCTCCAGCTTACTTCCCATATCCGCAATTAAAATCGCAAACAGCGTTGGGCTCAGAGGACACCCCTGCCTCAACCCCCTATCCATCCAGAATCCCTCCGAAATCCCCTCCCCTCCTCTTACCTTGTCTTTGGTCTCTTTATATATCTCCCTTACCCTCTCAATTAGGCCTTTTTCTACTCCCCTATCCTCCATCGCCTCCCACAACCTCCCCCTATCCACCGTCGGAAACGCGCCTTTGAGATCCACAAAAAACGCGTACACTCTCTTCCCCTTCTTCGCTAATTCTCTATCCACCACGTGCTGCAGAACGTAGATATTGTCGATAGTACTCCTAACCGCCCTAAATCCCGCCTGCGTCTCCGGCAATATTCCTTTCCCCTCGACATCCTTCCGCAGTCTCTCTGCTACCACCATCGCGTATACTTTATACGCCATATTCATTAACGTGATCCCTCTATAATTTTCCTGCCCATCTCTGTCTCTTTTCTTATACAGTGGCACTATTAACCCTTCTCTCCACCCTCCTGGGAATCCCTCGCCCCTCCATACTTTCTTCACTACCTCCTTCAGCCTCTCTCTAACCTCTTGTGTACTGAACAGCCATGCTTCGTTCTCCACCCCATCCAACCCTGCTGCTTTTGACCTTTTCAACTTCCTTATCTGCTTCTCTACCTCTTCGTCATTCAACTGCTCCATCTCTGCCTCCCCCGTTCTTCTACTTCCCCCGTCCGTCTTCCTTGAATCTGAGCCCTGGAATGATTCTTTAAAAAATTTCCTCCATTCCTCACTTCCTATCTTCTCGCTGCCCCCCACCCTCCGCTTCCTAAACCTATTTATTATCTTCCAGACGTCCGCCTCTGTCTTAACATTTGCTAACTCCTCTTCCAGCTCTTTCTCCTTTTCTTGTTCTTTCTTCTTACACATCACTCTAAACCCCTTCCTCATTTCTACGTACTCCTCCCTCCTCGCATTACCCTCTTTCCACTTCTTGTACTTCCTCTTCACCTTCCTTTTCATCTCTTTACATTCCCTATCCCACCACGGGTTCACCATTCCTTTCTTCTTCTTTCTAAATACCTTCTTTTGCACACACCCTTTCACCTTCTCTTTCAGATCCTCCCATATCTCTTCCACCGACTCCCCTCCAAACCGTACCTTTCCTAGCTCCTCTTGATACTTCTCCACCCCCTCCCTCGTCCAGGTCACCCTCTCCCCTATCGAGACTTCTTCCCTGCCTTGTCTTCCGCCTCCCTCACCTCTTATCCACAGACTCAATGGCTGATGGTCTGATTCCACCCTCCCCTCTACTGCGAATTTTTCCGTCTCCTCCCATCCTTGCATATTCATAACCACATAATCTATCACCGATACCCCCACCTTACCTACGTATGTGTATTCTCCTTCTTCGTCCCCCGTTGCCATACCATTCGCCACCGCCCAGCCTCTATCCTCCATCCAGTCCCTTAGAATCTCCCCCTCCTTATTTATTATCATATCCTTCGATTTCCTTTCGAAGCTCTCCCCTTCCGTGTAAAGTCCCCCTTCGCTCGTAAACCGCTTTCCATCTTAGTAAACTGTTTCAGCTTTTTTTAACCCCAAATGAGGCTCTCTTCGTTCAGAAAAGATGACCACAATCCGTGTCCCCCGTTACAAGCTTCTTCATATAATTAATTTATAATAGTTGGACCACTTGATAAACTTGGAATTTATAAATAAATTTGCAGAGGGCCTAATTTCGAAATTTCAGAAATCGAATTTGATGGTTTCGGAATTTATTGCTGGATAGCTTGATAAGTTTATAATTTATAATTTGAAAATTTTCAAATCATAATTTCAAAGTTATAATTTCAAACTGGGTACATGTATAAAATCTATAAAATTCTATAAAATTGGTGCATTTGCAGTTGCTGTCTTCAAAAACTTTTTAAATATTTGCGCCACGATTTCGCGAGTGGCAATGTGTGGTGCGTACTTCAGAGCATTGGAGATTCGGAGAGCGAATTTGACCGCCGGTCTGTATGCCGAGTTTGCTTTGCTGCTTACCAATACAGTCTTATGGTGCTCACATACATAGGACATCTCAATTTTCTTACGGTTTTTTCTCCATTTCGCGACGTATTTCGCCAAATTTAGGTTCGCCATCATCAAGTTTTGGGCCTTCGCATTCGGAATGACAACTGAAAATGCTTCTGTGATGTCAGAATTGTGAGTAAACAAAGAAATTTGCGAACGGTTCCTGCCGTTCAAATGCTATCTTCTGCTATCCGCAGATTTCTCTCTTTCGAAAAATTAATAATTTCCGCGAATATAATTATTGCCTCAGCAAAAGGCTTCATTACTATCAATTTTGTAGATCCGAGGATCTCGCAAAACCCCGGATATTTGACAAGTTTTCTTTCTATACGAGGGGCTTTATACGAGGGGTGCAACAATTAATTCACCAAAATCAAAGTGTCAAAATGAGAAGGTTCCATCTCGGAACATGCATATTGAAACACACATTTATGGAATTTATAAACTTCCTGATATCACTCAAGAATAACTACCACTTTCTATCTTCAATATAATGTACACGATATTTTGTCCAATTAACGCCGACGGGAGTTATATACATTCAGGCGAGTTGAAAGACGACGAAGTTATAAAATCTTTAATCGGATGACGGATTATAAACTTCAATTTGGAGGTTATGTGTCACTTCATTGACGCGATATTCACCCTAGAAAAAACGTAGAATTGCAATAAATTCAAAAGTATTGTACTTTGTATGCGAAATTGTTGCAAATAATATTTTACGACATCACCTCGTAGCTCACCCTTTGATATTTGCCAACAAAAGAATTGTTAACGTTATATATTTTTCATAGAATTGGGCAACAAACGTAAGTGTAACGTTGCTCAGTCCTCAATAAATACATTCAAGAAGTATAATGTGTCACTCATATGACGTCATCTCTTAAATAACACGTTTGGTGTAAACAGTTCTTCAAATTCCAATCTCAGGTTTCTATAGTTGGATGTAAAGAAGCGTGGAACAGCGGCACGAGCGTAACGTATGAGTATTGTAATCTGGCGTCGCGGTGTCGACCGATCTTAGACTCCAGCTATAGTCTATACATTCATACTTATGGTTCTATGTATAATATACAAAATATGTATATATAACTCGGATTTTTAAATGAGTTCCCCAGTTGATATCAAACCTCCAAGCGAGTCGGCAGACGAATTGAAAGCAATATAATAATATACAGTTGAACGTGAGTTTAGTGTACAATTAGTTACTATTCAGTTTGTAGCATTCAGTGGAAAAATTAACCGGAATATTTAGTGTAATCTACCTAGTATTTGGTGTTCGACTTTTCAACCTTGACAATTATTCAGTGAGCATATTTTTAAAAATATTTCGAAAATGAATTCAGAGCAGTGTGAGAGACTTATTAAAATGATGGATGAAGCGTACGTAATTTTGGAAGGAAATGCAACATATGAAGAAATTGAGTTTTCTATCCGCGGTGGAATCCAAAACATAAGACTGTTGAATAAACTCCTAAGAAGAGGAAAAGACATTTCTTTGGGGCAAAAAAATAAAATTCAATCTCTAGTTGGGATTTTAAAAGCCAGAAATCGAAAATTCAAGAAGTTACGAAGAAGAGGAGCAGGGGTCAATGAAGCTGTGGACAAACAAAATATCAAGTGGGAAGACATGGAGACTGCCTTCAAGAGTCGCATTAGAACAGGTTTAATACTAAATTTAACAAATAAGGATTTAAATAGCTTTTTAGATGATGCAAAGAAAATGATTATTGCAAGAATAAAAAATACTCTCAAAATTATGGGGGGTTTAAAAGTCAACGTTATTTTAGCTGCTAAATTCAGTGCATTAGAAGAAGGTAGGAAAATAGAAGAAATAAAATTTTTTAACACCAAAAAAGAAACTATTCTTGAGTTGACAGATATTGGTGAATGGTTTGAGATTAAAGTAAGAGAGAAAATATTATTTAAAGTTGAAGAGTTTCAACAAACAAAGTCTAATTGGAAATGAAAAGTAATTATAAATTCAAATGTGAATTTCAATAAATATACACGACTTTCAGTTGCTGGTTTGTCAACTTATATACGATTAACAAAATTTATAAGAGATAAAAGAGCAGTTATAAATGTAGAGAATACTTATGCTTTTTGTTTTCTCTGGTCGGTTATGGCAGCTCTGTACCCTGCTAAAAGAGATTCTAACCGTACTAGTTCTTATCCTCATTTCGATACTGAACTCAAATATGATGGAATACAATTTCCTATTAGTTTACATGATATACCGAAATTTGAGAAATTAAATAATTTAAGTATAAATATTTATAGTATAGAGTCTCATGAAAATAGTAAGAAAGAAGAAATTGTTCCGCTGTATTTAAGTCAACTTAAATCAGACAAACCTACAATTCATCTCCTTATGATTGAAAATAGACATTGATTTAACTGAGGGAGATGATGATATTTTGGAAAATAATCGAATTTATCACTTCGCATGGATTAAAAATCTATCGCGATTGATAAAATCACAATTTACAAAGGCTCATTGTCGCACTTGGTTCTGTGATCGATGTTTATGTCATTTTAAATTTGAAAAATCTTTGAATAATCATAAGTTGACTGCGAGAATATGAATAAATGCAGGGTAATACTACCAACTGAAAAGAATATCATATTGAAATTCAAAAACTATAGATTTAAGGAAAAAGCCCCTGTGGCAATTTATGCTGATATAGAATGCTTATTAGAAAAAAAAATCAGATGTACAATCAACCAATTACCAAAAACATGGCCCAACAAGTGTAGCTTTTCATAAATATTGCAATGTTGATGATTCTCTTTCTGAACTTGAAGTTTATAGAGGAGAAGACTGTATACATTGGTTTATGAAAGAATTAAAACATATGTCTGAGGAAGTATATTTGCTTTGAAAAAATATTATTCCAATGGAGCCTTTAACATTGCAGCAAGAGCATGAATTTGAAACGGCAAAAAAATGTCACATTTGTGAAAAGCTTTTTGCAACTGATGACATTAAACATCGCGATGACGACCATTTTACAGGTAAATATTGCGGTCCAAGTCATGAAGCTTGTAATAGTAACTATAAAGACTCGCATGTGATTCCTGTAGTTTTTCATAACTTATCAGGATATGATGCCCATTTATTAATAAAAGACTTAGCTTCAAGTTTTGAAGGTAGCGTTCAATTATTACCTATAAACAAAGAGAAATATATATCTTTTACAAAACAAGTAGAAGGCACAAATGTAAAGCTTCGATTTATTGACTCCTTTAGATTTATGCCTAGTAGTCTTGAAAAATTGGCATCATATTAAAATAATGATGAGAAGAAAATTACGAGACAATATTGCGCAAATGATGATGAATTTAATTAATTAACAAGGAAATGTGTTTTTCCTTATGATTATATTGATAGTTGGGCAAAAGTGTAGGAAAAACAATTGCCAATAAAAGAGGCTATTTATTCAAAATTAAACGATTCAAATATTTCAGACCAAGATTATCAACATGCTTGTAGAGTATGGAAAACTTTTAATTCAAAAACTATGGGTGAATACTCTGATCTTTATTTAAAAACTGATCTACTTTTGGCCGATATTTTTCAAAATTTTAGAAAAACATGTTTTTCAACGTACACTTTAGATCCATTACACTATTACTCAGCACCGGGACTTGCTTTTGATGCAATGTTAAAACATACAGGAATTGAACTCGATTTATTCACAGATGTTGAAATGTTGTTATCTATTGAAAAAAGTAACCAAGGTGGGGTTTCCCAATGCTCAAATAGATATGCAAAGGCAAATAATAAATTTATGGGATTAAATTTCAATCCAAATGAACCAGAGTATTACATAATGTACTTTGATATTTATAACCAATATGGTGCGGCTATGAGCGAATATATACCATACAAAGATTTTAAATGGTTTGAAAATTTTGATAATGAACCAAACTTTTTCAATATTCCTGACGATTCACCTGAAGGCTACATCTTAGAGGTAGATTTAGAATATCCAGAAGAGCTTCATGATTTACATAAAGACTTACCTTTATGCCCAGAGCATTTCATACCTCCTATCTCAAAATGCACAATTCCAAAATTAGTACCAAATTTGCTACCAAAGAAAAAATATATAGTTCATTATAGAAATTTGAAAAAATATTTATCCTTGGGAATGAAGCTAACTAAAGTCCATAGAGTATTACAATTTAAACAGAAACCATGGTTAAAAGATTACATTGATCTAAATACAGACTGTACGAAAAAATCAGTAAATGAGTTTGAGAAAAACTTTTATAAATTAATGAATAACTCAGTTTTTGGTAAAACTATGGAGAATGTTAGAAAGCATAAAGATGTAAGGCTTGTAACCAAATGGGAGGGGCGCTATGGTGCGAAAAATTAATTTAATTATTGTGGGTGTAAGCAATTATCCAACAACTAAAGGCTTGTTGGAACTTTTGTTTAAAAAGGATCCAGCAGAAAATTCAATAAGCTTAGATGACTTTGAAAATTATAAAAGAATCATAATTTCAACAAATGCACATAAAAAATTGTATAAGGTTGATGGGGCACTTCGTGATAATAGAACTTTGAAGTTTCAAAATTTCATAGCTAAAGCAATAAATGTATCATCACCCTTAAAAACTAATAAACAAAATAAGAAGCGTTTTTCATCAGGTAAGGGCTTAATTCCAAAATATATGATTAGCACAGAGGATAATAAATTAGACTACATTTACTGGGATGATCCAAATGAATTAGTGGATAGATTACGTTTACTGCTAGCATCTCAAGCAGCTGGAAATCCAAGTCACACAAACGAAATTATATCAATTATTGAAGAACTACGAGAAGCTGGAATTATATATTAATGAGTGTTTTGTCAAGATTTTCATTATTTACAAGATGAGCATCGATCTATTCGGACGTCATACTAAGCGAACCAAGAGTACAAGTCGTGGTACTCCTGGATTTGGCTTTAAAGTCACATCTGAAGGAGATTATGATATGAATAATAAAAGGTTGTGTAAAGTGGCTGATGTTCAAGAGCAGAATGATGCCGTTAATCTGAATATGACGCAACATAGGATACAGCGTGAACTTCAGACTATCTACGATGTTATAGCTTCCTTGCGAACTGAAGTAGTCAACAATAATATGATGATTGAGACTTTAGAAAATTCTACAGATAAACTTTTTAAAAATGTGAAAATTGATGTTGAATCAATTCAAAAACTGGTGTATCGAAATGCAGAGCTCATTAGACAATTAGACACTAGACTGAATGCACTCTAAAATGGACGTTGAGAAGCAGCAGTTGGTGAAGGAGCTGCATAAGCCAGCTAGAAGAAATTACTAACATCGACATTTTGACATCCGTGGCATTGATGAGACATGGCAAGCTGATCTGGTTGAAATGCAGCCATACGAGAGAGTAAACAAAGGATACAAGTACATCTTAACTGTAATTGACATATTTTCAAAATTGCTTGGGCTGTTCCAGTGTGTCTAGAGTGGGATGTAACGCTCGGCTCGACTAGTTTCTAGACAGATCGGCTATTTTGATAAAAAATAATGAATAATTAAATAAAATAATTATTTGCTATGCCATAAAAGTCCAATATATAGATTTTTCAGTTAATTAAAAATATAAAAAAAGTTTTTGTACACGAAAAAATGAAGAAATAAGTTTCCGCATATCACTTATACATACGCCGGGTGTTGAACTTCTGATGTAACTTCCTAGTATATTGTTGTAACTTTGCCCCGTCGCCTTAACACATCGGCCATCCAAAAGTTAAACTTTTTTCCATTTTGGTCGGATATGTATTTCAATTCAGTACATCCTAATATTTATTTCAATAAAACACGAACAATTTTTAAACAATAAAAGTGCTAATATGTGAATAAATCATTGAAAAAAATTAAGTTTGTATGATTTTACTTGCTATTAGGCTACGAAATAATGATTGTTTATTATTTCAAATGATAATTAATACGTGAGGCTTCATTATCATTCACGCAACCAATAAATAATTAAAATAAATTAAATAAATCATTTATAATAATATTTGATTTTCTGTAATATCATTCATATTATACATAGCATTATACATATTATGATTATTATAAATTAAATATAAATGTATTATAACTTCACTATATGATTCAATTAAGAGAAAATGTTTTTAAACATTCTTGGAAAAAAAATCGTTCTTAAGAATACAGTTCTCGTATTAAGATTTCTTTCACCTTCACCAATATTGTTGTTTACTATTTAAAATATGTAGTAGTGTATAATTAATTATTGCTTGAGCATTTGTGCAATTGTGTATTGTAATTTCCTAAATCTTTTATTCAAAAATTATTATTTTCTGAATTCACTGCTGTAATCTTTTTTCAAGTCCATAACGTGATTCTGTCTACAAACTAGCTAAAATCTGGACAATTTTTATATATTCAAATTCATAACAAACTCCTAGATAGCGCCAAGACTGGGACTAGACAGCAGAAAGGTATGAATCAAACACGTAGTAAAGCTAGACAGCGCCAGTGTAGCGCCAGGCTAGTATTGCGTGAATAGACAGGCTTGAGAAATACTGTACTGGCCTTAGCATGATTCAAGACTGCCACGAAATTTTTCCACACGGGCAGCCATGGAATCTATACTTGACAAAGGACGCGTACCAACAAATTTACATGTTGATAGAGGTAAAGAATTTTACAACTCACATTTTGAAAATATCATGAAGCAATATAAAATAAATTGGTACTCGACATTTAGTAATTTGAAAGCATCAATTTGTGAGTGATTTAATCGTACCTTAAAAAACAAAATGTGGATGCAATTTAGCTTGCAGGGTAATTATAAGTAGATAGATATTTTGAAAGATTTAATGTTCTCCTACAACGATACCAAACACCAGACTATTAGAATGAAACCAAACGATGTTAATAAGCAAAATGAGAAAAAATTGTTGTTTGATGTATACAACAATTTCAATATGAAACAAGCAGTTAAAGAAGCTAAATTTAAAGTTGGAGATAAAGTACGTATAAGTAAATTTAAGCATGTTTTTGAGAAAGGATATACACGAAATCGTACAACTGAAACATTTACCATAAGTCATGTTAAGAATACGGAACCAGTGACGTATATGCTTAAAGATTATCAAGATGAAGCTATTGCAGGTAGTTTTTATGAACAAGAACTTGGCAGAGTTAGAAATCCAGACATTTATCTTGTGTAAAAGGTACTGAAAAAACGTGAAAATGAGCTGTTTGTGAAATGGCTAGGTTTTGATGATTCTCACAATAGTTGGATAGGAAAGTCTAGCTTATAAGTATCTTTTGTATTAATAATAAGTTTTTTTCTGAATAAAGTTAATTATTTTCAAACATATATATATATATTTATTCACACATTTACCTACCCTTACTCTAGTAAATGAAAAAGGCGAATTTCGTTTAAATTATATCTTTTTTATCCAGATTCTCATACTATTGAATACATCGAAATTTTAATGTACAAAGGTACCATTCACACATCTGAGTTCTGCTAATTTCTGAATCACTTCTTCACACACATTCTGATTGTGGAAAGTAATCATTTCAAGAAACAGACTTTCGAATCGCATGAGATTAGTAAATACCAGGTTTTTCATTACCTTATTCTTTAAACTAACATAATTTTTTTGTATATAAGATTTGACACTTTTCACACAAGGTGATTTCACATTACACCAAACACCTTCAGCAATGGTTTTAATGATAACATCCTTCGTACATTGGAACGGCATAACGCTCTGTTCTAGAAGATACCGGTTGATGCAAGGAGTGACTTCCTGGAGAACAGCAAACTTTTTTTCTTGTAGTATAAACGGGTAATATTTTCTGGTTTCAACTTCAGTTTCTTGAATTTGCTCCAAAGCCACTATGTAATCTCCATAAGATATAGTCATGTGTATACGGAAATTTCCACAGTCGATGCATTGTTGCTTCTCTTGAGCATCAAAGTACATTGAAATGATGTTGAAATAACTCTTGAACAATTTCCACTCATCAAGATTTAAGGCTATGCTTGCATGAGGATGACTAGCTAACAGTTTCACCGATGATGCTAACCTTCCATCTTTTTTAAATTCAGCACCCACGATAGTTTGCTTTGTGAATGATTAATTCAGATTGTATGTAGTTGAATGTAACATTTGATTTCGAGGAGTATAAGACATGATGATGTTGATGACACTGCGAGCTTTCAGTTACTGAGCGATAAGTAGAAAACTGTACACTTTACATATTTTTCTCAACAAATTCAATGGAATTGCACTTTTCCCCCAAATACACCATGCCAAGATGTTGATCTCCACAAGCTTTCTTCGTGTGCATGAACAATGTTTCATCCTCTTCGAACAGTTTAGCGATTCTTTGAGGTAGAACAACGGAGAATTTGTTTTCCATAATTACGAACGTTCTCATCCCATATTTTGTTTTAGCTTTCTTGATACCTGTGATTTCTCGTATTTTTTGTTAATTTCTAGATCTGTAGATGAATCAGTTCTTTGAGTTCTTGAATATTTTTCAAAAATAGATCTATACGAATTTGCAGATCATGCCACTGTCCCACACTTCTTGACATCCAACTACAGACTGGTAAAAGAAAATAATTTTCTCGCTTTTATAATATTTTCCCTCTCCTCTCATTTTTTAAGAAAATTGGCATAATTTCTAAGAATGATGCAATTCTATGAAAACGTTTCAGAACGTTATGTAATGTGTCATTAAAACCATAAATAATCTTAAAATTTCTACACGAAATGCTCAATTAAAATGATGAATAACCTTGAAGTTGTTTACAGAAACCTGAGATTGGAATTTTAAGAACTGTTTACACCAAACGCGTTATTTAAAAAATCAAAAGACAGGCTCCCATACTTATGACGTAGTTATAAATGTTTAAACCATTCGTTCGTCGGCAACATTGAAGGCAATACCGCCAAGGGGTTTGTTATTAAAAAAAATATATCAAAGAGATGACGTCATATGAGTGACACATTATACTTCTGGAATGTATTTATTGAAGACTGAGCAACGTTACACTTACGTTTGTTGCCCAATTCTATGAAAAATATATAACGTTAACAATTCGTTTGTTGGCAAATATCAAAGGGTGAGCCGCCAAGGAATCTGTTATTGAAAAATCAAACTCGCTTCTTAGAAGAATGATTCTTAAATTTTAAAAACAACATTCCATTGCAATTATCACATCCTCTGAAATGTAACAGCGGATTTTACGTCATCATTCATTTATCAATTTAAATATCCCCCCCCCCCATGTCAATCTCGAACCTTCTAAATTTAACGTGAACCACGGTTTTCTTAGCATGGAACAGAACCATGTTAGAACTCCCCCTGCCTATCTACTACGAGGTGATGTCGTAAAATATTGTTTGCAACAATTTTGCATACAAAGTACAATACTTTTGAATTTATTGCAATTCTAAGTTTTTTATAGGGTGAATATCGCGTCGATGAAGTGACACATAACCTTCAAATTGAAGCTTCTAATCCGTCATCCGATTAAAGATTTTATAACTTCGTCGTCTTTCAACTCGCTTAAATGTTCACTGTTAGAAAAATCTCTATGAGATTTAATATACATGTGTGTGAAGCAAATATGCACTACCGCTACTGAAATGTAACATACATTGGTGTATTGAATTTAATATACATGTGTATTAAATTTAATATACAGGTCGGTATAGCAGTGTGCATGAAAACTCAAAGTGCTTTCATTTCTTTAAATCTTGTCAAATATTCGCAATTAAATTAATAATCTAGAATTCGTTGACTGAATTGTTATTTATAATGAAAGTGCGACGTACGGGTAGAACTTTTCCCAAAATCCAGTCTGAATAGTAGAAACTTAATGCTAGTACAGTTGATTGTAGGTTAGGTATGTTATTTGTTTGCTTAATTGATCTTTTCGACTTAAAATCCAGTCATATTTTTCATTAACTGGAAGAAGGTATCATGTTTTATTATTTAGAGTCAAAAATTTATGTTGTACTTATTTTGAACTTGTGTAAAATGGAATTGATTTTTCTTGTGAGTGATTAACATGAATGTATATGAAATTTAATATATACGGTCTTAATCGCAATTTCATATGATTGATATATTAATTTCAATACACATGGATATATTAAATTTAATATTATTTTTAACAGTGTATATAATTCCCGACGGCGTTGATTGGACAAAATATCGTGTACATTATATTGAAGATAGAAAGTGGTACTTATTCTCGAGTGATGATATCAGGAAGTTTATAAATTCCATAAATGTGTGTTTCAATATGCATGTTCCGAGATGGAACCTTGTCATTTTGACACTTTCATTTTGGTGAATTAATTGTTGCACCCCTCGTCTAAAGCCACATTGCTTGAAGCGTAAGAAAAGTATAATTTACGGAAACTAGGTTCTAGTTCCTTCATATTAAACTTTTATATTATTATACTTTATATTATACTAGGGTAATTATTTATATTGCATCTCTACCCGAAGCGTATGTTTGCTCTATATTTCCCTGATCGTAAGTCTTCAATTTTTTCCAGGTCGCCCTATATACTGGAAAGGAGCAGCTTCCTTCGAAATGTAAGTATTTCTATATTTCATTTTTCAATCATCAAAAAAAAGAAATACATGCTGGCTGAAATACACAAATCTTTTCTCTAATAGAAAAATTGTTCTCAAGAAAGTCATTGGATAAAGCGAAAGGAGAAAAAGTTCACGGATTTAAGCAAATCATAATTGCGATGAATTTTGATAAAGAATTGATGAACTCGATTGAACATTTTAATCGATCATGACTTCATTAATGGTAAAAATTCTTAGAGAACTCAAAAGATATCCCAAGTTATCTGGGAATTTTTAGAATCATCCAGACGAAACCGTTTTGGCGGGGTGCGCGGGCGCGAGTGACACGCATTTATATTTTAGGTTCTACCCGTGCAGAGATTTTGAAAGGGATCTGGTAAGGCTCTGACGAGTTTTCCCTATTTCCAATCAGGCTGTAGTGGAGACAACTAGTGGGGGCCCTGTCGGTAACGTAACGCTTTGGCCACGAGGGCCCCACTAGACTTTCTAGTAGTGTTCTAATATGGGTCACCCTTCTACGACCCTACCAAAAAGAAGTGACCCTGCGAGGTTCTTATGGGGGTATTTGTTCACTGAAACTAGATTTGATTGACTTATTATTAGAAATTGTCCACTAATATGTAAATCTGATCTAGTAAAAGTAGGTCTCCAAGCAATTCCAAATAATATGCAGTGAGACGAATGCCCTGTGAATCATATATAAAATTTCCAAATCTTTAACTTTGAATATTTTTTTGAACATCACTATACTTTCTAGAGGTCATTGCCGATCAGAAGTTAGGATTATAGTACACCCCACTACAAAATTTCACTATTTTTTGACGTTAAAAAATTTTTGATCTATATTTATTGAAACATTTTTGATTATTTTATTAAATTTGAACGTTCAAAAACATCAGAAAGTTAATTTTTAGAAACGTCTAAACTCAGCTGAAGATACTGTAGAGTAAAGAAATTAATTTTTATTATTTTCTAAGGCCTCGTTAGAACATTCGAAATTTTGAAAACAAAAGGGAACGGGATGTTCGATATCAACATTTTTTTGGAAACAATTTGAAAAAACTCATATTAAGTTGCCTTATGTTACAAAATAACTTTTGAAAACTTCTTTGAGCACGCGAAGTATTGACAATTTTTGTCTGCCCTTTTCTAAAAACAATACATTTCAGTGGCCTGCACTTGAATTTTGCAAAAAATTAGCAAATAACTGTAGAAAAATTGATAAACAACTTTGGTAGGTCATTAATGATCATACCTTTACACCATTTCTTTGAATGAATTTTATAATTCAACTTGAAATAAAACTAAAAAAAAAAGTATATTTATTTTTACACCTAAGTGCAATTTATTTCAATTTAACATTAATTAATTGATTAATTCATAGATTTCAATAATAGATTTTCTTTACTTATTCAAAGCTAGAAATTTCCCACTAGAGCCTGATAGGGCCCCCACCATTTTGTTCTAGACTAGAAATTCTGGTCAGGTCCCCATCAGAAACCAACATCAAATAGGGAAAGATGGGGAAATTGAGGCGCCGGATGCAAGAAGAAGATATAAAATTATTTAGCTGGAGTGGGGAGGCCCCTGGGCCTTTGAGAATAAAGTTTCGAATTTTTTAATTTTTAAATAATCATTTTTATCGATAATTTTGTTACGCATCTTTTTCTCTAAATATAATAAGTTGTAGCTTTTGTAGTTTTTGAATTGAAGGGCAACACCGCATAAGGGCGTAAGTGCCAAAACCTGAATTTTACAGGAGAAACAAAAAACTGTAGAACTTTCACGCAATTAATTTAAAAAAAAGAAATGCGAAAACAGTACGAGGTACTGTTAGGCTTCATCGATCCATGGAACTAACATACTGAAAGAAGCATCAATCTCCGAGAAAACCTTTGTCAAAGGAATGGCGCGTCCCCAAAAAATCTGATTTCTATGCATATAGAGTTGCATAACTTTTTTATTTTTCAATTAAAAAAGAAAAGAAGGAAGTACCTTCAAGCTATTGATTATCTCTATTGAATCGCGAAAAGAGCGCTAAAAAAAACCATGTGCGAGAAAACCCTTGTAAAATAGCGGTGCACCCATTCAAATTTTGACACCTAAAAAGTTGCTTAACTGTTTTAATTTTGCATTTAGAAAAAAAAGCAAGAGAGTACTTTCGAGCTATTACCTAACTCTATCAAACAGCGAAATGAACATCCTAAAAGAAGCAGTCACATCAGAGAAAACCCCTTATCAATGGTGCGGTGCGTCCCCAGAAACGAAAATGTGGACACACAAAGAGTTGCATAAATTTGTTATTTTCTAAAGAAATTAAAAAACAAAAAAGTTATTTTTAGCTATTACTTAGATCTATTGAATTGTGAAAAGAACAGGCAGAAATATTGAATTACTTTATAAACAAAAATCTGCCCGCTGCGCAGGCACATCCCGTGTCGAAAAATGTTCTGGCGCTGGCCTGGCTCAGAACAGATTGTCTGGTTTCCAGTCTTGACGCTGTCTAGACGGTCTGGCCTGGGCCTGGCCAAAAGTGTAACGCTTTTTCTGGCTAGCCCCAGGCCAGACCGTCTGGTCAGCCGCTAGGTATGGGCTGGTTAGCCGCTAGTTATGGGCTGGTTTTCGCGCCCATAAACATTTTTACGAGTGTCTTTAAATAGGGTTTGAGTAAAATTTGAGGAAACAGGGAAATTGTGCTTTATTGTATAAGGAAAAAAAATTTGTTACCTTCCATTACTTTGCAGAACTCGTTAGCTTTAAAAATCAACTTATTGTTAT